>APFE030307125.1:245480-270197 GCA_000404065.3 Pinus taeda
AAAACAATCTTTTCCCGACTCGAAAATTCATGAACAGAAAAATAACCCTCTAGCAGATTTAACCATTTATCTATAGCATCTGTGACCCTCGAATATGGGGATTTCAAAATTAACTTGTACCTTAAAGGGTGTGGCATTTCCAGAGTAGCTGCTGAAAGCCAATGCGTCACTTTTGGGTAGCCGTTGAAGGATTTGGGCAAAGCTGTCCATCATCGCGTTCCGTTGTCGCTCGAGGGCTTCTTCGAGCAATATTTTGATAGGATTTCCTACTCCCTCATCTTTCTTCTCATCTGCCATGGGAGGTCATCGGGATTTGCGAGGTTGGTCTTGCAAAGGTTCGACTAGCTCAAGCCCTAACTCCTTATATCCCGACCTCATTGGGGACATGCAAAGAAAAACAGAGAAAAAGCAGACCGCTCTGATACCACTGATCCAGACTTAAACAAGAACGCGACAAATTACAGAGATAACCATATACACAAAGATGCAGTGGAAATAATACTTCATTTCATTAATGGAAAATACTGAAATATGCTTACAACCAGAAATGGAAATAAACCAGCTAGGGCGATGGTAGCATATCTCTGAGAAGAGATGTGTGGCTACATGCCTCTGAACTGTGTTACAATGAGGCTTGAAGGCCTATTTATTGTTGAGAAATAATGGAAAACCCTTCGCGTTCCAAAACCTGACCCTAGAAGATGAAACGCCAAATTGTGGGCCCCATTTTTGGGTAAATTGGTACATCAACTTCCCGGGGTTGCGAATTGGTCGTATTATCTCCGTTTGATGTGCATGATAGCCCGTTGGAAAGATCTCTTCAAGGATTATGACAGGAAAGACAATTTTTAGACAAAACAATCATTAGTGGTAGATTTCCCAAAAAACATCGTTTAGGGCCTCAAAACGGCTCTAGAAGTTTAGGACTGAAAAACTGCTAAAAATAGTAAACTGTGTTATAATTAAGGAAACTGAAAAAACTAAAAGGAGCACTAGAGGGGGCCCAAGTGGAATTAGTGGGTGGCCACCAATATCCACCTGGATCACTCAACCCCTAGAGGCTAGTATGAGCTATGGTTTGTCTATATTATGTGGTTTTTCAGTCATTTGCATGGTTGGACTTTTGAGAAAGTAGGAGCTTCATTGTACACTGATATCAGCATTTTGGCTAAGGAATTGAGACCAGGGTTTGCAACACTCTTTGGGATTCATGTGGCATTTTGTTTTCGTACAGTCCTTTCCTCTGTATTTTTTAATTTACTTATGTGTTATGTATGTCATTATCTATCTTATTTCTTCCTAACTAAATCAAACAATAGTGAAGGTAGAATCCACTGAAATTGCAGTGCTCTACCTAAGGTTTGCTTTAGTTTCTTAATGTTTTCAGTTGTTTGAAGAGGATCCATGGCTTTTCTTTCCCTCTTCAACTCCTCACCTATCTAATCCCTCCATCTCATTCGATTTGAAGTGCCAAAATTAGTTGCCTACCTTGCCCCATTGAGATCTATGCAAGACTGAGCCTCATTCCCTACACCCAAAATCTGCCTTTCCATTAGAACCAACAAAAATATCATTTTATTCAATCAAAATCTTCACACATATACCTAGCCTAAGATCAGTAGTTATATCAGTCATCTCAAGCCTTTAGTGATCATATTTTGCTGCGGTTGACTAGGAGAGAGCCCTCTCCCGACTTGGTAGGGCTAGCTACCAGGTTAAGTGTGGTTTGATGTTGTCCTAGATCCTACCTTTCTCAGCCTAACATAGATTTAGGCTTTAATAGGATAAAGAGTTTAACAAACACAATAATAGAGAAACCATCAATGACGTCACCAAAAGTTGTAGTCTCTTCAATGTCTTCCATCCCCTCATAAAGTTCAAGAGTCTATGCACCAAAGGCATCCTATGGTAATGATGGTTTAAGAAACACAGCCACACAAAAATCTTCGGTGACAAAAACCAAATCTAAAGCTTCTTCAAGGTCTTCAGTCCCCTCATCAAGGTCAATTGTGTCTGGATCAAAGCAAAAAACATAGAAACTTTCAATGATAACACCAAACTCTGCAGCTTCTTCAAGGTCTTCTAACACATCTTTAAATTCAGTATTGTCTGCATCAAATTCTTAACCAAGGTCATCCATGGAGTTATCAAAACCATTGTTTCAATCTTCCATGACAAAACTAAGTCAGAAGAATTCAGTTCCTCTGCCAAAGCTTTCTTCTGTGAGCAAAGATAGTAACATGTTGTCTAGAAATTTCATAATGCCACAAGGAAATTCTCTCAAAGTGAAAACAAATCCTTTGAAGCTTTCTTTAATGCCTATCTTTTCAGGTGGAACACCTCCAAATTTAAGGACCAAAATGCTAAAAAATACAGCTTCAGCTAATAGGTGTATACCTGCAGCCCCCAACTTTGTGCGATGTACAAATAAAGCTCCTACAGTAAGTAGTATGAGAAGATAAACATGGTCAGCGAATAGAGAAAGAGAGATTTTGGTATGAAAACCTTATCGGTGAGAGGTCTAGTTTGTAGAATACCAAAATACATGGTAATGGCATTCACAGTGTGACAATGCCCATTTCACTTGGCAATAAGATGGTAGAGAAAGGTATAGATGAAATGAGATATCTCTCTCAAAGTATAGTAGAGCAGTCAACTAAGTCTATCAATGCCACCTTGCAATCTTAAGAGGCAGTGAATTCAATGTCATCTCAAGAGAGCACTGTCTTTGGGAGGACACTCTCAAAGCCAACCTTTGCTATGGCTCTGAAACACATGGTAAGTATTGACTCAAGAACCTTGTCTGAATAATTTTTCCTGGCATGGACCTTTATGTCATATTCTTCTTTTTCCTAAAATGAATTCAATGTGCCTTGCAATTTGGCCTGCAACATTTGATAATTCATACCGATGGAACATGGTCGTGTTGAAATTGTGAGAACATCTATTGTATGCAGAAGCTTCAATAAAAGTTGATAAAAAATGACATTTATGCTCTCTTGTTTTCAAGATTTAAGGAAAATTACACGAAGTAGCTTCCAAACTCATATGAACATCATGTCAAACTCATCTCTGGATACTATCTGAGTAGGAGCCACCAAAAGCAAGCAATCTAGTATACATGACTCTTCAATTGCAATTAGTAGCAATGGGAGTTCTGAGTATGGTGCAACCATTGTTCCAGATATATTAATTAGCAACTTTTAATTGGACAGGTCATTGGATGTTATAAAGAAAACACTCTTTTGGCATATTTGTTCTTCTTCTAAATTTGTTCTTGTTCCAATATCTAGTTGAAACTATTGAATTTTGGGTGCTATAATTGTTCTGTATCAGGAAGGATCCTAATGTACCATATGAAATTAGATAATATGAATCCATTGTAAGATATAAGAGTTAAATAAATCTCGAAATTAAGTGAAAATATATGCTCCTCTCCAATGGTTTTGTTGTGCAAAAGATTTTTTATGTTTGAAATTTGTGTCTATTTATTTAGCTTGATCAATGTATGTATGAACAACAGATTCCACAATTCCACAATTGAACTCATACATGGAATCCAATGTTGTGGGGCTAAATATTCAAACCAATTTTTTAGAGGAACTAGAAGTACCAGTTATCCATAGTATTAAGGGTGAAGTTGAGACAAGGAAGTTAATAAATCTAATGACTAGGTCTTCTCAGAAAATCCAACCAAAGAATAGAGATCCTAAGTGAAAGTTTTTTGAAATCCTTTCCCTGTTGATTCTAATGTCATCACAGGGAACATGTTGTAGGAATATTTCTTGATAGGAAGCACAAGTTAGATGATGATCTTATGCAAGATTCCCATAATTGTAAACAACTTAGGAATCGTAGTAATCACCATTGTGAAATTGGGGAGTTTTGGAAATTGCTTGGTCCTATTCCTCATTAGAGAGAGGAAGCTACACTTCTATAAAACAAAATGCATATAATAGATTGAAAGAAACCCATAATTTCATAGTACCCCATCATAAATGGCATATGACTTAGACGTAGACCAACTCATTGACCTAGGATAGGTTTTTGGTTTTGTTTCTTGGTTTGTTCAATTTTCAACATGCTATTAAAATGAGGCTGGTTAGTTCTGAGTTTCATTATGTCTTGGTGTTGATACATTGTAGCAAGGCTATTATACAACTTGGATTCATGGACTGATTTAGTGTCACATCATCTTTAGGCACATAATATGTGTCTCTATTTTTAAGGCACTTTATAATGCACCTAACTTTTTGAAATACAACATATGGGAATAATGAAAAAACAAATTATAGTGGGTACCTTGTCAATTTGGTCTCTTGATTAAGTTTCCAAGAGTTTGCTCTTTATTTATTTATAGAATCTAACCACAACATGGTAGCACAGTCATATTTTGTAGCCTACAAGGCCTCACCAAAAGTGTGGCCAGAAGGTGTGTTAAAATGGGTGTATATGTGGGCACTATGGTTCTCGAACAGATCCAAAAATATCAGTTGGATGTTGTCACGTTTGGTGAATTTAGGTGGAAGGAATACTTCAAATATGGAATGAATTTGATCAAGGACACTATCCTGACATGAGAGATGGGAACTAGGACTCTTCCAATGCTGCAAATACCACTGGAAAGGTTTCCGAGCAGGGGCCATAATACCCCTATGCACCCCACATAGGACGATGTTCAAGGTTGGTTGAATAATTCCCTCATAATATTGGAGGATTATAAGTCAACAACAAAGTGAAGGTCTCTGCTTGCACATATTTAATCCATCCATTTAAGATGATGAATTACCTCTACGCTGGGTTCAAAAGAAGAGATCTGGAAAGGTGTTCTGCCACATTTCTCTGATAGATGGATACAAAATGAAGAGGTTATGCTAGATCTAGGATCAAATATGAACATGAAAAAAATAAATAAATAAAAGAAAAAATCATAGGAATTCATAGGGCATCTAAATCTCCTATACTCAATGATTCAGCTACATCTAGCGAACTGCTTAAGGAAGTTCCTGATCGGTGGGCTGGATCATATGGAAGTGAATCTAGATGGAGTGAAGACCTATGTGGATTTCAAAGTAATTGATATCCTGGATGAAAAGGACCTCTATCTTGTATTGCTATGTATTGATTGTGATTTTTAAAATGATGTTATCCTAAATCTAAAATAGTGGAGGTTTTCTTTGAAGAAGCCTGAAAATAAGGTAGTCCAAACCTTGAACCCCTTGTAGGGGTATAGATTCATTGAATAGGTGTAGACTGATTTATATAATGATATGGTGGACCAATTATATAATCTAACTGTGGGACAACGATAAGATTATATTAATCCTACTCGTGGCTACTTGTGGTAACTGTAACTGGAGCATGACACATTCCTCTAAGCATTCAGTGATCCTTTGCATGGTTTGTTGAATATGTTGCTCCTTCTTTGTGCGTTCGTTCATGTGTTGCTTCATATAGCCCCATTAGTAGTAGAGGGTATCAAATTGTTCCACAGGGGATAAATAAGGTGTAAATTCCATATGGGTCACCCACAAGTCTGATCACATATGCTCTAATCATGCCCTCACTGCCTCAAGCTCTACTTCCACCTACTGTCACATCTGAAATTGTGAATATCAATCTACTATGACCACTGTAAGATGCATATAGAGATATTTATTTACTTTTTGTAGCTCCATCATGGATTGATTTGTCTGACCCATCCTCACCAGAGCATCTTCTACGCTCACTCTGATGACACACATCAATTCAGCTAAAGGCATAACATTCAAGGCGATTTGTCCTTGCTGCATGCCTTCAGGGGCATTCTAGTTTGGTGGAATGCCACTTCTGAATGATTGCTCGAATCACAAAGGAGACTCTAATTGGGATTTTCTATTATATTAGATGACTTCTATGTTTATTCAATAAGTTATGGAGATATATCTAGTTCCTAGCAAACCCATAGGATTCTTAAGTAGTATTTTGGATCACCTGCCGGTAGCAGAATATGTACCATGGCTAAAAAGTATTTCAAAGGGGAAGTGGGGCCTAAATGTTTTAGCTCATGCATCTGCATTTATCCTAGTTGTTTTTGCTCGTGTAGAAGGTTTGTTTCTTGTGTGTATGCTTTTTCTCCAATTAAGTTCCCATCCATCCTTGTGGGTGATGATTGATGATGTTGCGATAAATCCTCCCCCTAACATGTTGAATTTCATATAAATTATTGGACCTCTTGCTCGATTATAGTACACAAGATTTTTTTATTGGGGTCATCGTCTATATACACAAGGGGAATATGTGCCCTTGGGAATATGTGCAAGGATAGAGTCTTAGCGAGAAACTCGCTTAGAAGTTGTCTCCATGGATGTGGAAAGACTACTGAACTTGTGTCCCCAAGGGAACTGCAACTGAAATTGTTTACTCTGTCTATTATGGTGGAAGAGTATCCTTTATTGGAAGAGGACATGTCTTGCTGGAGATTTTTTTCACCATCTATAGCTTCTTGAGAGGGCTCTCACCTGGTAGTAGCCTTTTCAACATATGCTTCAAATATTTGCCAATGAAGGTGGCTTCATCAAGGGTGATGGGAAACTCCACTATTTGGACCCGCAGTGTATAAGTTCCCTACTGGGGTTATATGATGATCTCTTCTTCATCAAAGCTGGTCTCCATCTGTGGTCCCTTGTCCTTCACTAGTAGGTCCAACTAGGTGATACATTGGCCACATTGCTACTCAAACACTTTAGGAAGGATGTATGAAACCCCCAACAATGTGACTACTCTATTTACACCAAGGTAGGAGCATACTTGTTTATCCATGGCCTATTTAGTTGTGAGATCTAGATGTGGTGGTTGGCTTGAACATAATACCATTACTCTAGGACCTACTAACTAGGACCAGAAATCAGAAATGGAAATAGATAACAATGGGCCCTATAAAGGTCCAATAATTTGAGAAGTTATAGTAATAGTATTTTTGTTGAACACACAAAAAATGTCACTATTGAAAATAGAAACAAAAGACAAAAAACTAAATGATTCTATCAGGAAAGTACTTCAGTGGACCCTATTTTTCAAGCCAATCAAATTCAACCAAATATTAATATCAATTTAAATCCAAGGATTCCATCTATAGGTGAGGAAGAGAGAAGACAAATAAAATAGGCCTTTTCTATTTATTGATATAATGGTAAACCCAACTATTCTTATACACCTCATTAAGAAATAACAATAGAAGGTTGTCAGCACAGGCTGCACAAAACCCCGATCAATGTCAAGAGACAAATCCTCCCTAGTAAGGTCCTAGTAGAGAATTTGTTTCTACATCTGGGAAAGCAATAAAATTTTACCGGAGAACACTAAAGCATTCAAATGTACAACATAAAAATACATTACAAGCACTAGCAATTTCTTCCAAACTTGACACTCAAGGAACTTCCATAGTAAGACATGTTGGTGATATTGATTCAGGTAATGATAATGTGAAATTGAGTGGGATAGGTAAACATTTTATCCTAGTAAGCAGGGAGATTTGTATGGATTTAGGACCAACAACTGAAAATCTGGTTCCAAATTTGTAACAGGTTCCTTATTCATGGAAAAGCTTGCAAGAATTGCTGAAATGATAAAAAAATCTAACATGAAAACATTATGATTTCTATCATCACATATTTTTGCTGGGTAATCAATTAGTGAAACTGACCACATTGACATGGATCAAGAATTAATTGAATCTTCTAAATTTTGAAAAGAAGATACTACACAATACATAATTCTTCCAAAGGGACAATGATAGGATTATATTAATCCCACTTGTGGCTACTTGTGCTAACTACTACTAGAGCATTGGACATTCCTCTGAGCATTGAGTGATCCTTTGCATGGTTTGTTGAATATGTTTCTCCTTCTCTATGTTTTCTTCCATGTGTTGCTTCATAGAGCCCCGTGAGTAGTAGAGGGTATCAACTTGTTCCGTTTTGGAGAAATAAGGTGTAAATTCTATATTGGTTACCCACAAATCTAACCACATATACTCCAATAATCCCATGGCTGCCTCCAACTCTACTTCCACCTACTCTCGCATCTGAAATTGTGAATCTTAATCTGTTATGACCACTGTGAGCTGCATATTGAGAGCTTTATTTACTTGTTGTAGCTCTGTGATGAACTGCTATGTTTGGTCCATCCTCACGAGAGCCTCTTCTATGCTCACTCTGATTACACACATCAAATCAGTGAAAGGCATAACATTTTGGGTAAATTGTCCTTGTTGCATGCCTTGAAGGGCATTCTAGTTTAGTGGAATTCCAATTGTGAATGATTGCTTGAATCACAAAGGAGACTCTAATTGGGATTTTATGTACTAGTAGATGACTTCTCTATTTCTTCAATAAGTTATGGGCAGATATCCAGTTCCTAGTGAACCCATATGATTCTTAGCTGGTATTTTAGATCGCTGACCAACATTTGAATATGTGCCATGGCTAAAAACTACTTCAGAGGGGAAGTGGTGCCTAAAAAGCATAGCTCACTCATTTGCATTTATCCTAGTTGTTGTTTCTCATGTATAGGGTCTGTTTCTTGTGTGTATACTTGTTCATCAGTTATGTCCCTCTCCATCCTTGCAAGTGATGATTGGTGATGCTGCAGGAAATACCCCCCTAAGATGTTGAAGTTCCTATAAAATGCTAGCCCTACTACTTGATTATAGTACACAAGATTTGTTTTCTAGGGTCATCCTCTATATGCACAAGGGAAATATGTGCCCCTATGGTTTCTAGAAATCCAAACGCTCATAGTCTTTCATCAACTGAGGATAGAGTCTTAGCATGCAACTCTGTCAGGTGGGCTTGGAAGGTGTCTCCATGGAGGTGGAAGGACCATTGGACTTGTGTCACCAAGGGCATTGCGACTGGAAATTTGTATTCTGTCTATTGTGGTGGGAAAGTAGCCTTTACTAAAAGAGAATAAGTCTTGCTAGAGAGTGGGTTCATCATCTGCAACTTCTTAAGAGGGCTCTCACCTGGTAGTAGCCTTTTCAAGATTAGTTTCGAATAATTTCCAATGAAGGTGGCTTCATCAAGGGTGATGGGAAATGCCACTATTTGGATCCTCAGTGTGGAAGTTCCCTACTGGGGTTACATGATGATATCTTCTCTATCAAAGTTGGTCTCCGTCTGTGGTCCCTTGTCCTTCACTAGTAGGTCTTGCTAAGTGATACATTGGCCATGTTTCTACTCAAACACTTTAGGAAGGATGTATGAAACCCCTAGATGTGTGACTACTCTATTTACACCAAGCTAGGAACACACTTTTTTACCCATGGCCCATTTAGTTGTGACATCTAGATGTGGTAGTTGGCATGAACATAATAGCATTATTCTAGCACCTGCTAACTGGGACCAGAAATTGGAAATGGAAATAGACAACAATGGAGCCCTATCAAGGTCCACTAATTTGAGAAGTTACAGTAATAGTATTTTTGTTGCACACACAAAAAATGTCACTATTGAAAATAGAAACAAAAGACAAAAACTAAATGATTCTATTAGGAAAGTACTTCAGTGGACCCTGTTTTTGAAGCCAATCAAATTCAACCAAATAGTACATATATCAATTTAAATCCAAAGATTCCATCCATAGGTGAGGAAGAGAGAAGATAAATAAAACAGACTTTTTGTATTTATTTATATAATGGTAAACCCAACTATGCTTATACACCTCATTAAGCAAGAACAATAGAAGTTTGTCAACACAACTTGCACAAAATCCTTACCAATTTCAATAGAAAAATCCTCACTAGTAAGGTCCTAGTAGAGAATTTGATTCTACATATGGGAAAGAAATAAAATTTGACCCAAGCACACTAAATAATTCAAATGTACAACATAAAAATACATTGCAAGCACTAGAAATTTCTTCTAAACTTGACACTCAAGGAACTTCCATAGTAAGACATGTTGGTGATTCAATAAAGTTAATTGAGTTGTATCTTGTGTGTAATGACTATTTGAGAGATGTAACAATTGAAAATATAATTTTGTTTTATTTTGTTTTCATTTCATTCTGTATATGTGGGTTGAATTAAGTGACCCAAGGCATGTGGCTTTGGTGATGTGTATTGGATTAATTGGTGGTGTTTGAAAATATGACTTGGAAGTTGGATCATTGTTTCTCTGTGTCGGAAGAGAAACCTGTGACTTATTTTCTAAGCCATTTCAAATGTAAGTTGTTGCATCATTTAACTATAAATTCTATTTTTTTCCAATATTCCCTTGGATGAAATATTCATCATTTATGTTATTTATTGGTTGGGCAGGTTGGAGACTCTAGGAAGCCTAAGATGAAACCTCATGATCCCTGTCATATTCTTCACATGAATTCAGGTAAGGATAATGTGAACTTGAGTGGGACAGGCAAACATTTTATCCTAGTGAGTAGGGAGATATGTATGAATTTAGGAACAACAACTAAAAATCTGGTTCCAAATTTGTAACAGGTTCCTTATTCATGGAAAAGATCGTAAGAATTGCTAAAATGATAAAAAATTCTAACATGAAAACATTATGATTTCTATCATCACAGATTTTTGTTGGGCAATAAATTAGAGAAACTGAACACATTGACATGGATCAAGAATTCACTGAATCTTCTAATTTTTGAAAAGAAGATACTGCACAATATATAACACTTCGAAAGGGACAATGATAGGATTATATTAATCCTACTTGTGGCTACTTGTGCTAACTGCTACTAGAGCATGGCACATTCCTTTAGGCATTGAGTGATCCTTTGCATGGTTTGTTGAATATGTTTCTCCTTCTTTGTGCATTCTTTTGTGTGTTTCTTCATAGATCCCCATGAGTAGTAGAGGGTATCAACTTGTTCCATTTTGGAGAAATAAGGTGTAAATTCTAGATTGGTTACCCACAAATCTAACCACATATACTCTAATCATCCCCTGACTGCCTCCAAATCTACTTCCACCTATTGTCACATCTAAAATTGTGAATCTCGATCTCGTATGACCACTGTGAGCTGCATATTGAGATATTTCTTTACTTGTTGTAGCTCTGTGATGAACTGCTTTGTCTAGTCCATCCTCACAAGAGCCTCTTCTGTGCTCACTTTGATGACACACATCAAGTCAGTGAAAGGCATAACATTTTAGGTAAATTGTCCTTGCTGCATGCCTTCAAAGGCATTCTAGTTTAGTGGAATTCCACTTGTGAATGATTTCTCGAATCACAAAGGGGACTCTAATTGATATTTTTTGTACTATTAGATGACTTCTATGTTTCTTCAATAAGTTATGGGGAGATATCCAGTTCTTAGCAAACCCATAGGATTCTTAGCCGGTATTTTGAATCACCGGTTAGCAGCTAAATATATGTCATGGCTAAAAACTACTTCAGAGGGGAAGTGGTGCCTAAAATACTTAGCTCACGCATCCACGTTTATCCTAGTTGTTGTTTCTCATGTATAGGGTTTGTTTCTTCTGATTATGATTGTTCTTCAGTTGTCTGCGTCCATCCTTGCGGGTGATGCTGCGAGAAATACTCCCCCTAACATGTTGAAGTTCCTATAAACTGCTAGCCCTCCTACTCGATTATAGTACACAAGATTTGTTTTCTAGGGTGATCCTCTATATGCATGAGGGGAATATGTGCCCATATGGTTTATATAAATCTAAATTCTCACAGTATTTCATCAACCAAGGATAGAGTCTTAGCAGGAAACTCTGTCAGGTGGGCTTGGAAGGTGTCTCCATGGAGGTGGAAAGACCGCTGGCCTTGTGTCACCAAGGGCATTGTGATTGGATTTTTTTATTCTATGTATTGTGGTGGAAAAGTATCCTTTACTGAAAGAGAATAAGTCTTTCTAGAGAGTGGCTTCACCATCTGCAGCTTCTTGAGAGGGCTCTCACCTGGTAGTAGCCTTTTCAACATTTGTTTCAAATAATTTCTAGTGTAAGTGGCTTCATCAAGGGTGATGGGTAGCACCACTATTTGGACCCACAGTGTGGAAGTTCCCTATTGGGTTTACATGATGATCTCTTCTTTATCTAAGTTGGTGTCCATCTATGGTCCCTTTTCCTTCACTAGTAGGTCCTTCTAAGTGATACGTTGGCCATGTTGCTACTCAAACACTTCAGGAAGGATGTATGAAACCCCCAAATGTGTGACTACTCTATTTACACCAAGATAGGAACACACATTTTTATCCATCACCCATTTAGTTGTGGCATCTATATGTGCTAGTTAGCTGAACATAATACCATTATTCCAGCACCTATTAACTAGGATCATAAATTGGAAATGGAAATAGAAAACAATGGAGACCAGTCAGGTTCCACTAACTTGAGAAGTTATAGTAATAGTATTTTTGCTACACATACAAAATGTCACTATTCAAAATAGAAACAAAAGACAAAAAACTAAATGATTCTATCATGAAAGTACTTTAGTGGATCCTGTTTTTGAAGCCAATCAAATTCAACCAAATAGTACATATATCAATTTAAATCCAAAGATTCCATCTATAGGTGAGGAAGAGAGAAGAGAAATAAAATAGACATTTTGTATTTATTAATATAATGGTAAACCCAACTACGCTTATACACCTCATTAAGCAAGAACAATAGAAGTTTGTGAGCACAACCTGCAAAAAATCCATATCAATGTCAACAGAAAAATCCTCCCTAGTAAGGTCCTAGTAGATAATTTGTTTCTACATCTGGGAAAGAAATAACATTTGACCCAAGTGCACTAAAGAATTCAAATTTACAACATAAAAATACATTGCAAGCACTAGCAATTTCTTCCAAACTTGACACTCAAGGAACTTCAACAGTAAGACATGTTGGTGATTCAACATAGTTAATTGAGTTGTAACTTGTGTGTAATGAATATTTGAGAGATGTAACAGTGGAAAATATCTTTACTTTCTTTTCATTTCATTCTATATATGTGGGTTGAAGTAAGTGACCCAAGGAATGTGGCTTTGGTGATTTGTATTGGATTAATTGTTGGTCTTTGAAATATGACTTGGAAGTTGGATCATTTTTTCTTTGTGTTGGAAGAGAAACCCATGACTTCAATTCTAAGCCATTTCAAATGTAACTTGTTGCATCGTTTAACTATATATTCTATTTTTTTCCAATATTTCTTCAGATGAATTATTCATCATTTCTTTTATTTATTGGTTGGGTAGGTTGGAGACTTTGGGAAGCCTCAGATGAAACCTCATGATCCTTGTCATGTTCTTCACATGACTTCAAGTAATGATAATGTGAACTTGAGTGCGATGGGTAAACATTTTATCCTAGTGAGAAGGTACATCTGTATGGCTTTAGGACCAACAACTACAAATGTGGGTCCAAATTTGTATCAAGTTCTGTATTTGGCTAATATTGAACATAATTGTTGGAAATAATACTAAGAGGGGGGGTGAATCAGTATTATCAAATTCTTTTCAATATGCCTTCATTAATTTATTGATCATTAACTTATGTATAATAATGAGCATGAAACAAGAAAAAACAGATAGTCACACCAAAGAACACCAGATATAAGGTGGAAACCTAATGTGGGTGAAAACCACCTGCTGCAATATGTCTCTATCTTCTTCAATTAGAAACTTCTTTTACAATGAGTTTGTACTGGTGCAGTCCTTTACCAGTATGCAGGCTGCAACCTGCAGAGAGCTACAACTCTCTCTCATTTTCCAGTCTCTCCTGGAAGGGAGCTACAACCCCCTTTTTCTCTTTAACTTCTTTAAGGACCACGTTTCATTAATTTTCAAACTAGATCCATGAACATCAATTAATCTTTAAGTAAATGAAAATCACTCAACCCAACTCTTCAGAATGCTGTAAACAGGAAAGTAATACCAGAAATATAAACCTAGAAATCTGCTGCAGTAGATAAAGGACAATCAACAATAGTTTCAAGATAAGACCGCAACTTCACCAACAGGGGCCTGCGTATATCCACAGCTCTTCTGAGACTGAACTGCACAGATCCACACTGTTTGTTCTTCCGCTCTGCGTACTTTTCTAAAGATCCGCACCTTTACTTTTGACTTACTGCGTACACCCGCACTGTGTCTTCTTCTCGCCTGCGTACCTCACACTTCGCCCTTTTCTGTACTGCGTGTGCCATGAACTATGCCTTCTCCTGTGCTGCGTACCCCGCACTACACCTTTGGTTTCGCAGCGTACTCCCGCACTGAGCCTTTTACTGAGCTGCGTACCCCTGCACTGCACCTATGGATCGCCTGCAGACTTCTGATTAGGGCCAAATTTATAGTTCTCCAATGTGCCACAGTCAGTCAGATCCACAGATCTGATCATGCGCCCGAGAGATCATGACTTCATAGATTCACCTTCAAATTTACTTTGGTTTAGATCAAGCATTTTACATTGATAACCCAATATTGCAGATCTTAAGATATTCAATTGAAAAGATGCCTTAGCCAAGTGATCGCCTTCCCTATTTATAGTCAAACCCTTATTCACACCATGGGACAAAACCATCAATAACCAATACAAGGGATCCAAACCGAAGCTAAAATAGATCCTATACCATGAGCAAAAACCATAGCATCAGAAATGGCGGGCTAAATACCACGGGCCAAACATAAGAAACCCCACGTGAGCGCGCTTCTGGACGGTGAACCTGCGGCTCCGCACTTTTTGAACCATTCACCTGCGAGCCTCTTAATTTCCATCATTTTGAGAGCCTAAACAGACCATTGCCAAAGTGAGTTTCCATCAAGTACAACACCTATATCATAGAGCCATACCAGAATCATAATGCCAACACTTGGTCATAAGTTTTGAATTTCATTTTTATAAAAGAAAACATAGCTGGGTGTTTTTTTTTATTGATTTGCTATTCTGAACGAATTAATCCTTAGTTTATTGAATAACTAAGTAAAACGTCCTAAAAAAGATTTGAAGCCTTTATTTCGATTAGGTTTTTAGAATTTTTTAGATCTCAACATTAGTTTTTCATAGTTTTGAGTGTTTTCTAGAAATTGTAGAATCTCTTTTGAAAGAATTGTTTTATGTAGTTTTGAGTGTTGAAAAAGAAAAGGGATTTTTTGTGAGCATAATTAGTAGTCTCGTTTTGAGTTTATTGAAAAAGACAAAATGATTTTCTTTTCACTTACATGTTGAAGAAAAGATTTGTTTTTCAAAGAATTGCATTCTCAACTCTTTCTTTTAGCTAGAAATTCGTTGAAGGAAGAATGAATTGTTTATCATTTTAGGTGCATTTTTTAGTGTTTTTGGAGTCGAGTCTTCACACCATCAAAGTTTCATATCCATAACTATTGACTTAAGAAAAAACCCATAAAAGTAATGCTTAATTAAAATTGATCTAGCAATCTTTTTATTTCTAGGGCTCTTATCACCAATATAGCTTAGACTAGTATCTTGGAGTAGCGAGTAATTAACTCTCCAAGATAGTTAAAACAAACAAGTAGCTATATCTTGTGGCAGGAAATAAATCTAATTGTAATTGATATAATTTGGGAAGCTCTTCTTAAAGGAGTCAATCATGAGATCATGTCCGAACCTTTGAGACAGTTAGGTCTGTCTCATTGGGAAAGATAGAAGATTTGCGTGTATTATAAATGGTAAACCTCGGATTAACCATTGTCGAGGAACCTGGGGTCACTTGTTGGTAAACCTCGGATTGATCATGTTGAGGAGCCTTCAAGGGGATTGAGCTTTTTTGCTCTACCCTTGCGTGTAGATCGGATTGTAGACTATTCCCCCAGTTGTATTTGTTACTGTTGGTAACCTTAGTGTCCATAAACTTAAGATTATTTCCTAAGGTGATGGTGAAGGATGGGTCTCACTGTACCTAGAGCAGATGTCGGCTAGACTCACTTGGACTCTCTTGGGGGTTCTCTTCACTCGAGACATTTTTGTGAAGAAACTTGTGCCAGTCTGTTTCATTAAGCAGGTTGTCGGGGTAACTGTTCCAACTGCCCTTTTTGTATTGAATTCTACGATGTTGGGTTTCATCACCAACTAGTGTTTTTGGTACAGAAAGTTATTGTTTGTGTGTGGTTTGAACTCTTAGATTTTTCAGGCGTGTGATTCAACTGTTTGGTTCTTTAGAGACTCTAGGGGGTTTTATTGGGATTTTCTTTGTTTTCGTGTGAAGTAATTAAATATTTAATCGTGGCTGAATTACCGAGACAATCCCGTAGACTTCGGGGGCAACCTCCTCAGTATAGACCAAGCCATCTTAAAGGGTTATGAGCTCTTGTATCACCTAGTGACAATAGAGTTGAGTCACCAAAATCTGGAGAGTCATCTTTAATTGTTCATCCTGATTATCAAGTTCAAGAAACATAGTATATTTCTGAACCAATTTCATTTTCTGAAGTTACTCATAGTATTTCTCCTACTAGTGAATTAATTGAAGAACCTGAAATTTCTGAGCCTGAAACCGAACTTGGTGCTACTCCATCTTCAGGATTTGCTTCTCCAACTTCTAGTGGTCCTGATTCACCTAGGGTAGGAAGTATCATTACCCAAAATCTTCCTTCTGGACTCATTTCTATTGAAGAACTTGTTAGTTTGAATAAAGCTACAACTCTCCCTGAAAATCAACTGACTTTAGAACTTAGGGAGTGTGAATCAATTTTCTACAATTCTTTTAGGAGTGACGCTTGGTACATATCATTGACAGATTTTTTAGAAAACCCGGGTCTTAGTTTTTCACCACCTCGAATTCCTTTTCATCCTACGCCCAGAGGTTATTATTCTCCTTTGAATATGTCGAAACGGTCATCCATGTTTTCCCAAACACCGGAAACATTTTTATATGGTGGTCCTTATGTTCCTTCTGGGTATCAGTCACTCACTGGTACCTTTTCAGGAGCATCTCCTCAACCCATTGAACATGGGATATCAGCTGGTAATAATGGAACTCAACTGTTGAGCATAAAAGAAATTCTTATGATGTTTGGTACTATTCCAAATCAGCAACCTCAAGGTAGTCAGTTACTTCCTGGAGGGCAACCTTAAGGTAGTCAGTTACCGCCTAGAGGGCAACCTCAAGGTAATCAGTTATCTCCTGGGGGGCAACCTCAAGGTACTCAATTACCGCCTGGGGGGCAACCTCAAGGTAGTCAGTTACCGCCTGGGGGGCAACCTCAAGGATAGTACATACCTCAAGGTCAACCCTAGACTCAGTACATACCTCAAGGTCAACCCCAGTATCAATATATACCTCAAGGTCAACCCCAGTTTCAGTACGTGCCTCAAGGTTATCAACCTCAAGGTTAGTACCCAACTCAAGGTTTCCAACCGCCTTCTGGTCAACCATTTGTACAGGGAGCTGGAAATGTACCTCTCAATTATCAGCCCTACGTTCAACCCAGTTATGGTCCTCAATATGCTCAACCTTTTATGGGTCCATACCCCCGAATGAACATGGTGTGGGATCCATCTCAAACTCAACAGATTTTGCAACCTAATGTGCAGTTATCAAGTCAAACTGGACAACCTTTGGTTTCTGGTCCAACCCAGCAACCTGTCCAGCCTACTGTTTAAACTTCTACACCTGGTGTAGTTCATCAGTCTATACCTAGTTCACCTCAAACTCTGCCTCAAACTGCTGCTGCAACTACTGCAGCTTCTGTTCAGTCTACCCCACCTACTTCTGGAGTATCAGCAACTCTGGTTTCTATTGTTCCTGTATCAACTCCCCAAGCCTCTTTACCATAGTCAGGACCTACAGTTCAGACTTCGGTTCAGATGCCTATAGGACAACCTAGTCCAAGTACAGTTGTCACAAGTCAACCGCCATTCACTTATCAACCGTACCAAGGACAGTACCAATTCGGTCATGTTGTGCAAAACCTAGTTTATCAGTATCAACCATACCCTGGATATACTTATCAGCAACCTCAACAACCCTAGTTTGGTCCGGTTAATCCTGGTTTTCCAGGATGATATAATATTCCTAATGCAAATCCAATTCTACGTTATCCTGGATATCCTCCTCCTGGGGCTGGTCTTGTGACCCAAGGTTTTCGAGACCCTAACTGTCAGTTACCTTTTATTGCAACTTTGGATTTACCTGATTTGTCACGCCTTACGAATGATCTAATTTACTATCTTTCATATTGGCCGCCAATGCCTAAAAAGTTGCCCAGTGATATTCTGAAGTTTGAGGGTAAGTCAGGTGAAGATCCGTCGAATCATGTGATGACTTATCACCTCTAGTGTGCATCTAATTCCATTATCGATGATTCAATTCGTTTACGTCTTTTTCAACGCACTCTGATTGGTCTTGTTGCCAAGTGGTACATTGAGTTACCACGAGGCTCTTTTTATAATTTTAGTCAGCTAGCCACTTCTTTCTTAACTCATTTTTAGTTGCCTGTTAGATACGATAATGGCACGGAATTATTAAATTCATTAAAACAGTCAACATCCACATATATTTCAGATCATATTCATGAATGGCGACGTAGACGATGTTTAGTGAAAGTTTTTATTCCGGATCAAATTTTAGCAGAATGGTTCGTTAAATCATTATTACCTAAAATCATTGAGGATGTAGCTAAGGCAGGAGTTTTTACTGAAGAGCAAGTAATTACTTAGGCTCAGTACCTTGACCTCATCTATACACAGTCAGGTACTTTACATGAAAAAATCCCCGACCTTCTAAAACACAATCAAATAACTGCAGCTCCTTCAGGGTCTCATGTCACTTATGATATGATTGGTTCAGTTAGTACCAAAAGCAATAAGAAATCTTCAAAGAATTCTTCTCCTATTATAACTTTACCAGATTCCCTGACAGGAGACTCTTTCGTTGAAATTCCTGCCGATATCCATGTCATAGAATCATCTATGGCCAAATCAAAATTTGGCAGTAAAAAGAAGGGGAAGAAGAAAAATAAACAAAACTCAAAAGAGAAATCAGATAAAAATGAATCTACTGACGAGAAACGTAAACCTCGCTATCCTTGTCTCATTTGTGATGAGGAACATTTTACAAGAGACTGCCCACATCGAGCTGAGGTTTCAAAAATTTTCAAAGGTTCTCAAACGCCTGCTGTCTTGAAGGATCCTTTTCCTAGCCAATATAGTAAGATGATCGGTTCTTCCAAAAATGCCTCAGAAGAACCCATTATGATGATGTCCCATGTCAATATTGTGACGCGATTGCAAGATTATGGTAGTAAAAATCCTGTTGGTGGTAAGGAAGTAGAATCTTCTCATTCAAACCCATCAACTTCAACTCCTTCTAGTTTTGATCTGCTACAGATTGAGAAACCTAACCCAGACTTAGTAATCAAACCGCCTGCTAAAGGTATACTTCGGAAGTCAGCTTTCAATTCACATGTGAGATCTGCTCAGAATTATAACATTGTTGAAGATTTAGTTATTTCCCCTTCAATAATGTCGGCTTTGGAGGTGCTGCAATCATGCCCAGCACAACATAAATTACTATTGTCTGATATAGGAGCTATTGATATTCAGGATTTGAACCCAATAATCTTTGATTTAGAGAATAGTACACCTCGCCTACCTCATCAAATGGCTTTCCAGATTCCAGTGTTAGTAAAAAACAGACCTTGCTTTCGGACTGTGATTGATGAGGGAGCTTCTACGTGTATTATGTCGATTTAGTGTTGGAGATCACTTGGTTCTCCTACACTCAATCAGTCCTCGAAAATTCTAAATGCTTTTGATGGCTGAGGGTTTCATCCTTTTGGCATTTTGCAGGATTTACCTATAGGGGTTGAAGGCAAAACTATAAATCTAGATGTGGAAGTGGTTGATGCCCCTCTAGATTACAACCTTCTCTTGGGTCACAGTTGGTCTTACGCTGTGACTGCTATTGTTTCATCGGTCTTTCAACTTATCAAGTTTCCTCATAATGTAAAGATCGTTATGTTAGACCAGTCGACTTATTTTTCATCCGACCCAGCCTCTTCTGATAGTATTCAACATCTCGGTAAAACAACTATCCCTTACAAGGATATTGGGGTAGGTTTGATTAAAGATTTTGGTTTACTAGGAACTTTTTCATTTCCTCCTCCTAACGTATCGCCTTCTATTGCAACTTTTCATATGATTTCATCGAACACTATTGCTTTTGATGATCCTTGGATCGTACCTTCCGATTTTGAGGTGGATTCATTTGGTAACTTGATGCCTTTGAGTCCCTTTGAAATTGCATATTAGGCTGTACAGTGATTTTCTGACTCTTGTTCAACCAAATCTGATCCAATGAATGTGGTCCATGGGGAGTCACTTTAAATATCAACCTCAGCTTCAATAACATTTTTTGATCCTATTCATACTGATCAGCAGATTCATGAGCTTTTGTCTATTGATGATTTACCATGGGAAGATCTTCATCATCGATCTTCATTTTTACCCGAGATTGATCATTTTGAAAATGTTTTTTCATCTATTTTTACAATTGACTATGTCAAAGAACCACAGGATCCATTGCAACATCCTGATTTTGAGTTGAATTTGGGAAATATCTCTCGAACAGTTCCTATTGACATTTTAGTTAAACCTGGAATTATTGAAAACATTCATATAGGTGCTTCCTGTACGGACGATGAAATCCAAACTTATAAAGCCCTATTTCAAGAATTCCACAACGTGTTTGCCTAGTCATATGAAGAAATGTCAGGAATTGATCCATCAATTTTTGTCCATGTAATTAAAACTTACCCAGATGCTAAACCTGTCCAGCAACTTTTGCGTCAAATACATCCAGGAAAAGCTGCTACTATTAAAGCTGAAGTTGAGAAATTAATTTGAGCAAGTTTCATTTATCCAATTCCCTTAATGGATTAGGTATCGAATATTGTTCCTGTTAACAAAAAGCAAGGAACGATAAGAATATGTTGGAAATAATACTAAGAGGGGGGGGTAAATCAATATTATCTGATCAATTATTTTCTTTTTCAAACCCAGAACATATATGCTACTTCAGTTAGATGAACCTGCGTATATACACAACTATAGATAAGGAAACCCGCGTATACTATGCAGATTTATAATTTACTTTATTCTACAAATGTTGATCATTAAGTTATGCAACATAATCATATAAACAGTTACCAGGAATAGTAAAACAGATCAGAAGACAACCACACACAAGAACAAAAGATATAAGGTGGAAACCCAATGTGGGTGAAAACCACCTGCTGCAATTCGTATCTATCTTCTTTTAATTAGAAACTTCTTTTTACAATGATTTTGTACTGGTGCAGTCCTTTACCAGTACGTAGGCTACTACCTGCAGAGAGCTACAACCCTCTCTCGTTTTCCAGCTTCTTCTGGAAGGGAGCTACAACCCCCTTAGTTCTTGTACTAGTTGAGATACTAGTACGCAGGCTGCTACCTGCAAAAGGTTACAACCTTCTCTTTCTTCCAGGGACCGTGTTTCATAAATTTTCAGACTGGATCGACAAATAACATCAATCAAAAATCAAGAATTTCTGCATAAACCAATCATCTTTTCACCAGTCAAGACTGAATCAAAATAAACACTTCTCTGACAATTGTACCCAGATCACAGTAACTATAATCTGAACCCAGATCATTGCAATAATCAACAGAAGTAGCTAGAACATAAATTAAGAGACGTATGCTACTTCAATATTCAGAAACCTACGTGCATATGCTCCTGTGTTAAGATCAACCTGCGTATATGCTCTTTTGACTTACAACAACTACGTGTATACAATCCTGTGCTAAGATCAACCTGCGTATATGCTCTTCTGTCTTATAGAAATTGTGTGTATACGCTTCTATGCTAAGAGCAACCTTCGTATACGCACTTTTGACTTACATAAACTACGTGTATACGCGTCTTCGCTTCACTGAACCTGCGTATAGATCTATAAAGATAATTTACCCCTTCAAATGTTCAGATATTAGTTTACCCAGATTACCAGATTTATAGATCAAGCAAGCAC
This sequence comes from Pinus taeda, assembly GCA_000404065.3. NCBI lineage: Eukaryota > Viridiplantae > Streptophyta > Pinopsida > Pinales > Pinaceae > Pinus > Pinus taeda. The sequence goes on from APFE030307125.1 coordinate 267,444, forward strand.
CACATAGAACAGATGAAAATCATATAAAGATACTATCATTCAAGCCTTAAGATTTTGACCCATCAATAGAACTTATCCTTCTCCTTGCGCTCAGGTTCCTTCTTCATTCAGATCCAGATCTGCACCATAACCCAATCACAGTATTCTAGATCTAGCACTTTATTAGATATTCAATAATTCAGATAACCTTTTCCCAATGATCTTCTTCCTCTTTTATAGTCTTTCCTTTCACAATACCACAACCGAAAACCATAAGAAATCAACACATTAGACGAGATACCATGGCCCAAAACCATAGGTTCAAATACCAAGGACTAAATACCACGGAACAAAAATAAGTTCTCCCACATGTACGCGCTTTCCCTTGCATGAAAGTGTGTGCATATGCATACACGCCTTGGGAACGTCCAACCCGCGTGTATATGTGGCTTCGTCAAAGTGAACCTGCATATATATCTTTTTCTTCTTTCTGAGTGCTTGGACTGTGATTTGTCACTAGAGTGAGTTGCCATCAAGGACAACACCTGTGCCATAGCGCCAAACCTGTGCCATAATGCCAACAATCTCCCCCTTTAGACTTGATGGCAACCCCAAGATCCTCAAAGTCATTCTCCCCCTTTGTCATCAAGGGCAAAGGGTTGTGCTCCCCCTGAGTGCATGCTGAAATCTATGCTCTGCTATGCTGAACATGCTCCCCCTGACTGTAGGCAAGATCTGTAAAAATATGTTCTTCAAGAGGAACCATGACTTATACATCATAAAAGACCTTCCTATTACCAACAAACTCTATACATACAGTCATCACCCAACCAAGTGGGGATACACCAGAAATTTACATATGACAACCAATTACATTACATAATTCATCCCAAGCATAGTGGGGAAACCAAAATAGGCCGTTACATGACCTGAATAAAAAAAACATGACATAGAGACGAAATATCTAGAGCAAGACTATGAAAGTCATCAATAACTACTATCAGCAACATTTGTCAATCATTATTCAGATCAGCAACCATGTTCTCTTTCTGTTCTTCCTCTGCATGTGTTCCACCTGAAACCAACAACAGTTGTGATCTTGAACCAAAAGCTTCTAAGCTAATGCCAACAAAGCATCATTAGAAGATTATCTGCTCCCCCTGAACCTATGATAGATGGTCTCTGTCAAACCCATATCAGACTATCTTCAACCAGAGTCTGTCCCTACTGATATCCTTCAAACCTCCATATATGCAACTGTATCTGCATAAACTGATGTATGTACACGGATCCTCCTCATCCAACATGTGTACAACAACGTTTCTCTGAAATAGACAAGTTTCAACAACAGGATGAAGCATCAACTACTCCCAGCTTCTGTCTGAGGTATTCAAATGTTTCCTTGGGAAATGGTTTGGTGAGTATATCAGCAACTTGTTCCTTAGAGGGAACATACTCCAACTTGACTTTTTGTTCCAGCACTTTTTCCCAAAGAAAATGATATTTGATAGGTATGTGCTTGGTCTTTGAATGCATGACTGGATTCACTGAAATGTTGATTGCACTTGTATTATGACATAAGATGGAGATAGGTGGAGTACAAGTGATTTGATAATCCTGTAAGGTTTGCATCATCCAAAGGAGTTGGGTGCAACAAGATGCAGCAGCCACATATTCTGCTTCAGTTGTAGATAATGCAATAGAACTCTGTTTCTTGCTGAACCAAGATACTAATCTAGAACCCATAAAGAATGCACCACCACTAGTGCTTTTTCTATCATCCATGCTCCCAACCCAATCTGCATCTGTATAAGCATGAAGAGTGAGATCTGCATGTCTAGGATACCATAGGCCATAGTTTTGAGTTCCTTGAAGATACTTGAAAATTCTCTTTACTACCTGAAGATGTGTTTCCTTAGGATTTGCCTGAAATCTTCCAACCATTCCTACTACATGCATGATGTCTAGTCGAGTACCTGTTAAATAGAGCAGACTTCCAATCATGGATCTATAGGTTGGTTGATGCACTATTGCTAATTCGTCATTTGCACTGAGGCTGCATCCTATGACCATAGGAGTACATACTGGTTTCGAATCTTCCATGCCATACTTCTTCAAGATCTGCTTGAGGTACTTGGTTTGATATAAAAAGATACCGCCTTTCTTTTGTTGGATTTGTAAACCAAGAAAATATGTCAGTTCTCCAAGCAAAGACATTTTGAACCTTCTGCATCGCCAAGGAAAAGTTTTGACTCATAGCCTCTTCATTGCTGCCAAAGATGATATCATCTACATACATAACAAGTATTAGAAATTTTTTATTTTCAATTTTTATATAAAGATTGCTATCTGTTGATCCTTTTAAAAAACCTTGTTGATGAAGGTATTTTTCTAGACGATAGTACCAAGCCCTTGGAGCCTGTTTGAGACCATAGAGAGCTTTCTTTAGTCTGCATACAATATTTGGATCATTACCAAGGATGAATCCATCTCGCTGCTCAATGTACACTTCTTCTTCTAAGTCTCCATTCAGAAAGGCTGATTTCACATCCATTTGAAATAATTTTAACTTTTGAAAGCTAGAGAGAGCAAGGAACATTCTGATGGCCTCAAGTCTAGCAACAGGAGCAAAAGTTTCTTCAAAGTCTATTCCTTCTTGTTGTGCATATCCTTTACAAACAAGTCTAGCCTTGTTTCTAATCACTTCTCCATTTTCATTCAACTTGTTTTTGAAGATCCATTTTGTCCCTATGACATTCTTATCTTTTGGTCTAG
>APFE030307130.1:0-10301 GCA_000404065.3 Pinus taeda
TATGAAAAGAAAGATAAAGAGCTTTATGAAAAGAAAGATTAAATCTTATTGTTAATACAATTTTAATATAAAATAATTAATGTTTCAATTCTATCAACATCCTTAAAATCTCTGAAACCTTCCATTAAAAATATTATTATATTTTAAATTTGTATTTTATTTATTTATTAATTAAAATTGGATGATAATGAATTTTATCGTGTATGACCTCATATCATATATATGGTATCAATCTCATATCATATAAACTCAATACTTCTTGTAGGACTCCTATTTTTTAAATAAACCGTGATACTCACTGCTTCAGCCCAAAAACCATTTTTAAGATTCTTACCGTTCAACATACTTCTCGCACATTTCACTAGAGTTCTATTCTTCCTTTCTGTTACTCCATTTTGTTGTGGAGTATGGGGTACTGTGAAATGCTACAAAATTCCATGATCTTTACAATATCTGATCAACTCATCTTTCCTATATTCTCCCCCTTGATCAAAACAGATAATTCTTATTTGTTTCCCTGTTTGTCTTTCAATCACATTTTTAAACTGCTTAAAGTATTTGAATGTATGACTCTTCTTAAGAAATACACCCAAGAAAACTTTGTACATTCATCAATAAACAGTAGGAAATACACTGCACCGCCTAATGATTTTTTCTGCATGGGACCACAAAGGTCTATGTGCACTAACTCCATTATATCCCTCTGTTTCTTTTCTACTCTAACGGGGAATTATTCTCTATGCATTTTTCCTAAAGTACAAGCATCACAATCATTATGTACTTGCTTTAGCATAGGAAGATCTCTTACCATTTCTTTCCTCTACAGTAATAGCAAATCATTGTAGTTGATGTGGCCGAATCTCTGGTGCCAAAGCTCTTCTGTAGTCAGGCTTGCTGCTCTCAATGCTCGAACCAGTGCAGGTCTCACATCCAACTGGTACAGTCCTCCTATCTGGATTCTTGTAGAAATTGTCTTCATACTATATAGCATATCCTTAATGTAACAGTTAGATTTAAAGAATTCAAATTTCAAATCTTGATCTGTAATCATTGATATAGAAATCAAGTTCTTTGTTATGCCAGACACATACATTACACTATAAATTTGTTTAATATTACCATCAGGTAGAATGATAGAAACTTTCCCACATCCTTTGATTTGGTGGCTTCTGTCATCTCCTAGGTAAATCTGTGCACCTTCATTGATTTCTTTAAAATCCTCTAGCCAGTGCTTGTTCCTAGTCATGTGTGTTGACACTCCTGAACCTACATACCAAATGTCTGCATCACAATTTTCGTCACGATCTGCCATGAACAATCTCAAATTTTGTGCCTGATCACTATTCGTAAGATGAATTGCATGTATCTTTGACTTCTGCTATTCTTCATGATACTTCTTTTTCCTACATTGCCTAGCAATATGACCCAATTTTCTGCAATAAAAACATTTTGTTTCAGAGTAGTTTCTATTCAAGTGCATACCTTGGGTCAGATTTGGCCATTTCTATGAACTTTCTCTGTTTTGCTGTTGTGGACCTCCTTTCCTTTTGTAGAAGTTCTTCCTCGCCACCAATGCAATATCAACACTCTAGGGCTTTAGAGCCGATCTCCTCTCTTCTTCCCGCATTAGTATACCTGTTAGCTCTTCAAAATGTGGGACCTTTTCTCTGGCATTGATCACAGTGATGAACATCTGATAATCATCAGTGACACCATTCATTGTAATGGTCACAAGATCTATATCGTCCATTGTATCACCAATATTTGATAATTTGTTTATCAGATCCTTGATCCTTGCTACAAATGAAGCAATCATTTCATTCTTCTCCATCTTCATGGATAGAACCTTACTATTGAGGAACAAAAGACGATTTGAATTTCTGATCTCATACAATTCCTTCAGAATTCCCCAGATCTCGTTAGCTGACTTACCTTCTTTGATGTGCGGTATAATACAATGTTTCACTGACATCTTTAACATTGTCCTTGCTCTACTTTCTTGTTTCTCCCAATCTGGGACTCTTGCAGATCCAGCCGCAGGCTTTGGCTCATCCCCATTTACAATTTGCCAAGCACTCTACGCTTCTAGTAGAGTTTGCATCTTAAACTTCCAATTTTCATAATTGGAACCATCAAGCTTGTTATGCTCATTCATGCATGCTTCAAATATGTTGTTATTCATCTTGGAAATTTAGAAAAATAAAATTGACAGGTAAATGATGTTAAATTTACCCCAGATCTGTGACAGAGATAGGTCACTATTGTTTGATCTCGTAACACATGCACATATCTCCATGGCTTTCTTCTCAGCCTCTAGACAACCTCCTATTGTGAGCTACAACCTTGTTCTTGGCTTCCCCACTTAGCTTCTCTGACAACTACAACCTTGTTCTTGGCTCCCTTTGCAATTTCTTTGATTTACATGATTGTCGCTGATATTTTCCCAATAGCGAAGACTATTCATTGAAATACACCAATTTTCTGAGACTAGTTGCAACCGTCGTTGATATTTGGCCAATGTCCGAGACTAGTCGCTGAAATATGCCCAATTTCAGAGATCGTCACAATTTTTCATCAATTTTCCGTGACCATCGCGGTTGTACACCTGAAAATTGCAACGACTGAAAAATGGAAAATTCTGGAAGTGTAAGAGTGATCGCCGTGGCTATACACTCAAACCCTGCGATGATTTAATAGTGATCGTCATGGCTGTCCACTCAAAACCTGCGACACTTTCGGTTCAAAGTACCACCCACCAACCAGCTTACAGGTTCCTCAACCCTGATGTTCTGATACCATGATAAAAATGACAATGTTTGTATTACTGAAAATAAAACCCACTGGTCAGCTCTACAAAAGAGAGTACGAATCAGGAGAGTTTGGCTCTGCAGAATGCTTTTTACATTGTTCATCAACATTACGCATTAAATATAATACATGGTTTTAGGGAAGTTAGAACAATATCTTAAGAAATAGAAACTAATTCCTATCCTGAGGCTACGTGAACCAAATTTATCTATTTTAGGATATTCTCCATTATCTTCAACATTTTTTGTTATTAATATTTTTCTTTTGTTAATTTAAATATCATTTTATTATATTTAGACATAATGTTATGGGATAATATCACTTCTATGTTAAATTGTATAATATCTCTCATTACAATAACAAAAACATTACATATTTATTTAATTATAATTGAATATAACAAATTATTCATTATAATCTCAAGAGTTAGTTTAATTGATTAAATCTTTGGACTTAGTCTTTATCCATAGTAGAAACCATATTTCTGTCAACGTTTCAAATCTCAACAGTTATCCCAATCTAAATGATGATAAAAGAAAAGCTTTATGAAAAGAAAGATTAAATCTTATTGTTAATACAATTTTAATATAAAATAAAGGTATCCCAATCTAAATGATGATAAAAAAACAGCTTTATGAAAAGAAAGATTAAATCTTATTGTTAATACAATTTTAATATAAAATAATTAATGTTTCAATTCTATCAACATCCTTAAAATCTCTGAAACCTTCCATTAAAAATATTATTATATTTTAAATTTGTATTTTATTTATTTATTAATTAAAATTGGATGATAATGAATTTTATCGTGTATGACCTCATATCATATATATGGTATCAATCTCAAAAAGTAAACTATAATTTTATCAATCGTTTTGGAAGGGAATTGGATAATAGATTTTGTTAATCATTTGAACGAAAGTTTTAAATTAACTCGCAAAAAGATATGTTTTGAATGAGATTTATGCATTGTTTATGTTGATGATTATGATAATGATTTGGACTCGCCTCAAATATATTATTGAGTAAAATATAGAAGCATATGTCAGGTATCAAGAAAAAGTTAAAGTATTTAGGTTGGCTAATATATTTAGCCCAACATTTGGAAAGGAATTGGATAATACATTTGGTCAAAAATTTGGATGGGACATGCAAAAATTTGTGTTTTGATTGAGAGTTATGTATTGTTTATATGGATAACCATGATAATGGTTTGGACTCCTTCCCCTATGTTTTTGGTTATATGGTTGCTTCAATGGAGGAATAAGGACATATTATGTTTAAAGAATTTTGTTTATGAATAACAGTGATGAGAAATTTTACATTCAAGCGAATCAATAATCAATGAATATAGATAGCAGGGGAATTAATGAATATGGATATTTTACTGTGTTTATATTGTGATTTGTAAGTATTATTTATGGTGAAAAAATCTTAAAATTTATATTTAGAGTTTAAATATATTTTTTTTAATAATGGTGTTTGAACTCACAAAATTTCATTTAAAAATAATATTTTTTATTTTTTACTAACATTTTTTAAGCTTTAACACTTATTTGCTCTTAACATAAAAGAACCACATATTCTTTTAAAAATGCATACTTATTTTCATAAATAAATATACACATTTATAACATAGTACATAGAAAGCAATATAGAGATATAAATGGGGCATGCTCAAACTTTTTAAAAAGCCAAAGCAATTCCAATCGCATCATATACTTGCTCCTTATCCCAATTTTCCAACAAGCATGTGTTCTTCTTGTAATGATTCCAGGAAGCAACTTTTTACACTCACTAATAAAACTAACAAGAGATGGTTTTGGTTGTAACCCCACTTCAGTCACACCCTTAATATCATTTAGTTTATGGAAATGGAATCCTTCATATACATATATGTTGTATTTGATAATGATTAATATGAATGCTTGTCAAATGATTTCGATTTTTCAGTGGAATTCAAAAATATTACGCAGCAGGGTTAGCAGGGTTACCTCTATTCTGTGGTCGCTTTCTGGGTGCAAATATTTGACCGTGGTTGTCTCCTGTGTGCAATTCATCTTGTATTTGACCGTGGTTGTCTCCTGTGTGCAACTATTCATCTTGTACTTCAGTCGTTTATGCCTCTTGGTCCTTTTCTTGACTGTGTGCGGAAATCCGTCCAATGTTGGAGATAAATTGTATGCCCATGTTCAGGATATAGAACAGTGTGTTACACAGACATTCTCGATTTGTTACTTTATCAAACTATAATAAAAAATAATATTAGAATGAACAGTGAAAATGTTTACAGATGGACAATGAAAATGTTTACAGATGGACAATAGTCTGAATGCTATATGTTTGTATCTTGTTTGTTTTATTTCTCTCCTTCTGAAATTGCTGAACCCTTTCCCTCTGTTACATTTTGGCTTTTATGCCCTTCCATTTCAGTTGATTTTGCAGTTAATCAAACTGCCATAGAATTTAGTTACAAAAAGATCTTGTTATCGTTGATAACCATATTTTCCTGACATTACAAGATTTGTATGAACAGTTTGTCATTCCTCTCCTAATTTAACGAACTATTCCCTAGTTATTGTTCGAACTATAGTAATTCAAGTCATTTAACTAAATATGTCTGAATTCACCAACTCTGTAAAAATAAGTTAAAAGAAAAACTATCTCATGAAAACGTAAAAAACAAATAATCCAGTTGATCAATAACCTTCAAACCTGGTTGAGACTTTGCCTGGTTATGGCGAGCTGGATGCTCCTGCATCATTTATGGTAGGATTTCCGATTATTTAATTAAAATTTTATTTTCGTTATAAATCAGTTGGAAAAGCATATAAAAATATTGTTGGAAAAGCATATAACAATATTGTGTAATAAGGTTTTAATTTTCACTATTCACAAATAAAAAATTCAATATATATAATATATATATTATGTAATTTGAGTTTAAGTAAAGTATTTTGTAACATTTTTAGTAAAGCTGAGATTTATCTCAAAATAACTTTACTTTTAGTTAAGAGGATTAAATAAAAAAATGTCATTTGAAAATGAATTACGACAGTGGTATTGATAAGCCATGGAGTGCCTGAAGATTAGTAGAAAACTTAATTACCTAAGAATTTCATGGTTTAATGGGCTGAACGTTTTTTTAAATGTAATACGTTTAGTGATAATATATATATAATATATATATATATATAATATACTAATATATTATATATATAATATATATAATATATATAGTATATATATATATATATACATACACACACACACACACACATATATATATATCCTCAACTCAATTGAGAAGTGCAGTAAAAATAAAGTGTTATGTAAAAAGACATACAAGGTTCAAATTCCCCTCACTACCCTTTGGCATAAGATGTGTCTACAGTAAAGGAATATATAGGCACCTAGAAATTATATTGATCTAAAAAACTGAACCGTATTTGATAAGTTCAATGTCCAACAATAACAAAAATATAATTTCATTAAATTTTATAATTTTTCTTTTTAATCTTACATTTCTTAATGTGTTTAGACACTATTTAATTTATGAAATTGCTATTTTTAAAAAATGAATTTGTATTACCTCAAAGTATCAAGTTACAAAGTTTCATCCATTATCCATAAATACAATACATGATACTATATTTACTACATTTCTAGCCTTAAATCCTAGAATTGATAATCGATTTTACATTTTTTACCTTCTTTAACAAATGTCAATCCATTTCAAGAAATTGTTAAGAACAAATGTAATAGAACAATAATATCATTTCTTTGTGACAACTACATTGCAAATAGTTCCGTTATATTAACTAATTCCTAAAACTTTATTTTATTAGAATAAATTGTTACTAAGGGTATTTTTACTATTTCATTAAGAAATCAATGCCTTTGTCTAACTAAATAAATGGTATTTCTATTATTTTACTAATAAATTAATGCCTTTCTCTAACTAACTAAATTGAGATTTCATTCCAATTAAAATTAAAAAAAATATATTATTAAAATAGAATAGGTAAAATTTTCATTCAATTATTATTTAATGTCAGACATTTCATCACATTAACTAATGAATTTTTCTTAAAAAAGAATACTTTAGATGATTAATACTAGTTTTAAATAATGTTTTTAATATTATTAATATGAGTTGTCAATAGTGCCATTTTTTGGAAGCTTTTCTAGTAGATTTTTTTGGTTTAATTTCTCTAAAATCTTGTAGGAATTTATTGAAATCACAAGTTTGATGGGTAACCCCTGTAAGATCAAAATGTCCTAAAGATTTTTCAAGGTGTTGAATCCATATATATAATAAAAAAACAGTTTAAATAACAAAAATCAATATTTCATCTTAAAATTTTCTACCATAAAATGATAAAAAAATCACACTAAAAACAACTCTGTATTAATATTATGAAAAAAATAAACTTTAAAATATTTAAACATAATCTTCATATTCTTCTTCATATGCTTTTATACTATTACTTAGAAAACGAAAAAATATATATTATTATGAAAAGAGAATAAACTTTAAAATATTTACACATAGTCTTCTTAATACGTTTTTATACGAATGGTTAGAAAACCAAAAAGAAAATATATTATTATATTAATTATATGGTTGAGTACTAAATTAAAGAAAATGCTCAAATTTATAGAGGAGCCATTTTTCTATTTGGCAAATTTGAAACCATTATTTAAATTTAAATTCAAAACGTATATAAATGATAAATTACATGTTTTAATTTCAACCATTATTTTAATTTAAAATTCAACGTATATAATTGATAAATACATGTTTTTAATTAAAATAATGATATTTTTTTCTAAATTATATGTAAAATTTAAAATTTAAAATAAAATTTATTAAATAAAAATTATAAAATTAAATTATTTATAAAAATAAAATTATAAATGGTTTAACATTATAAAAATATAAAATAAAATGCTTTAATTAATATATATAATTAATTGGTGAAATTATTTTGCGGAATTAGTAAAAAATGTATTTTTTTAAACCTTTATTTTTATTAGTAACATGATGAATTATATTATTTTGATAAAAATTGTTGTAATGTTATATTATTTTTAAATATTTATGAACTCACACCCTACTCTAATTTTTAAAGACTAATTTATTTTAATAAAAACAAAAATTCTCATATTCCATGTATTATTACTTATAAAGTTATATTTATATTGGTAATTCTTAAATACAACATAAAACCAGAAACCATTACTTGAATTAAATCATGAAATTTTTTAAATAAAGACATAGTAATTATTGGATATAACAATGGCTAATCATAGTAATTGTTAATTGAAACGTAAATTGATACTTATTGCTTCTCCAGAATTAGTGCGGCCAAAACTCATGGTAATTTTTAAATGGAGCATGATATTATTATTGAGGTCTGTTATTAATATTATTAGTATTGTCGGTGATGTTGACCTTAATTTTATTGTAGATTTAGGAAATATTTTAGAATTTATAGACATTAACTTAATTGTTTAAAGTAGGTTTTATCTGAAATATTTTCAAGTATTTGGAGAAATCTGTATAGTTTTCAAGTGCACTGAAAGTAAGTAGAAAGGTAAATTTGTAACAAATGCATATCATGCCATTATATTCATGTTTCTACTGATACTTGTGGTCCATTAGTCTACAAATATAGTATTGATTAGTTGAATTTGATTGTTAAAATTTAGAATATATTAGTGTTAATTGTTTGAGTTAGCTCTTGTACTTTTTCTCATATTTCAAAATATTTCTGAAAGTTTAGATTTTAGACAACCTTGATGGAGTAGATCAATAGCCTTAATTTTGATGAGAAAAAACATGTTAAAAACCCCGGGGCGTTCACTGTATTCTATTTTATTGCATGCAGGTGATGGATGAGTACACGGTTGATAACCCTAGGCTGAAGAGGTATTATGAAAGAGTTCAGGAACTGGTTTCAGAGTTTGGTAGCTTTGAGCTGGAGCATATCTATATTGAAGATAATTCTGAAGCATATCTATATTGAAGAAAATTCTGAGAAATGTTCCAGAACCCATTTGTAAATTGGAGTCGTGAAGCCGGGAAGATACTGTGGATGGCTGCGAATATGCAAAGTCTGCGACAGAATACATTATAAAGCACAGATGCATGGGTTATCCTACGATACAATACATTCTGTACATTATTCAGAATCGCTTCCCAGACTCCTATGCGGCTGTTCAGAAACTTGCTCGCAGTTAAAGCGACCAGATGGGTTTGCAGTGCACGTTGCATGATAACAAGTATTTGGCGAGTCTGTTTGCCGTATCTTAGCCTAAATTTTCTTTTAATTCTACTGTGAGTTGCCTGAGAAATTTTCTTTTAATCTCTGCACTTTCTTTTAATTTGTCTTTACTGTGAGTGCTCGGAGACAAATCAGGAGTAATGAACGGCAAATTCCAGTTAATCCTACATTTGGCAGTGCAAATACTTGGGGGAAAAAGATTATTAGGTTTTTTACTTTTATTTGTATAACAGTAGAAGGTAGTGTTATATTGAATTTGGTACCTGGCGAAAAGACAGCTAATCCGTTTTGTAATATTATTTTAAGGGAAACAGTATTGTTTTGTGTAAGTTTTTTAATTTTTATTTTTATAACAGTAGAAGGTAGTGTTATATTGAATTTTGTACGTGGCGAAAAGTTTTTTTTTTTTAATTAAAATCTCAATTATTGAGTCTTTATTTGTTTTTAAAAAAATTATATTAAAATAAATGTCTGAATTTTTTTTATTTGTTAGAAAACAAATTTTTATTCGCTATTGAGAATTTTTATGTGGTATTAAAAATATTTGGCAAAAAAATAAATAAAAGTTTAAAAAACCTAATATACTAAATTTTAAATGATCAATTTGCAATTACTTAAATTAATAATTAACAGTTAAGATTTTAAAACTATAAGTTATTTATAAAAATATTATTATTATTTAATTATCGATTATTTCTTATAAGTAGGTCATCAACCCCACCGTAGAAGATCAAAAGCATCTCTCTTTTCACTAGCTCAAAGAAGAAAATTAATATAGCCAAGATTAGAACAAACTCTCATGAGCTCCATAGTAAAACAGGTGGTTGGAAAGTTCCTAAAACACCATGGATGGAAAGGTTCTACCATCTCTATTAGAATACAGACATCGAGGATAAAAATCACTTCCTCTTAGAGTGCCATGCGTACAACTCACTTCCTCTTAGAGTGCCATGCATACAATGACATTAGATCTCAGTTTCAAAATCTCTGTTGCAATACTGAAGCCTCCTAGGCTTTTACGATGTCAAAATTATAATAAGCTCCTAAGGCAATCTCTCCCACCGTTTTGAGCATAGAAATAAATTCTTAAATCAAACTAAACAAATCGTTTCTTTAAGTCTGATAGGCCAAAGTTTGGTCTCAATGGACGTTAACCACCATCATCATCATATAAAGAGCAACTATCAAGTAGCAACACATCAT
>APFE030307134.1:9846-22502 GCA_000404065.3 Pinus taeda
CCAAGTTGTCGCAATATGCAGGAGCTTATTCGGCTGCCACTATCGACAAGGCATCAGAGGTAACGCTTCTCTTAAAGACTAAGGACCAGGAGATTTTCACACTTCAAACGGAATTAGCAGATGTCAGACAAAGGGTAATACAAGCTGAGTAGCAATTAGCAGAACGTCAATAAGAAACAGTGCGTGCAAGCGAACAGCTAGTGGAACAACAAAAAATAAATAGCCAATTGATACAGCAATGGGAGGAGGAGAAATAGAAGATCACCCAGGCAGCCATCCAGAGACAAAATGAGTTGACAGAGGCGTTGGAGCAACTAAAAACGGCAAATGAGCAATCTTTGAAGGCTAGGGACGAGCATATCGCTCAACTTGCAGCATAGTTAGACACTACCAAGGGAGATGCGCAGATAAAAGAATTCCAAAAGGAGGCGATGATTATCAACAAGGCGCTTGTAGTGCAAGTTAAACTCTTGGCGCAATCCCTCTCTCAAGCAGAACCGCTCTGTGAGTTAGCTACAACTGTAAGTGAGCAGGTAGAAAAGGCTAGAGATGACTACAATCAAGCTGAAGAAGATATCACAAACTATCTTGAATGGCAAGATTCAAAGTCAGGAAAGGAAGCCAATTTGCCTAGGATACTGGAGGTCCATAAAAATATATTGTTTACAGAATGGCAAACACAAGTATTAAAGGCAGAAAGGGCAGCATCAAGATGTGTATTAACTGCTGGTAATTTGGTTGATCTAGTAAATAATACTCTCTATCTAGCCAATATTATTTCTCAATGCACACCCGGGAAGATTACTACTGCAAACACATTGGAACAAACATGCTACCCTAATTTAGAGAGCAAAGCAAGGTCAATTACCGGGATTGACACTTTAAACATAGAAGCATATTGGCGGTTTCTAATCAAGCCGCATGAACAATGATCTGCTCTCAAATGCCTAATCGATGCCGTTCAATGCATGATCCCCGACATCCAAGACTCCACCTACGCTACCCAGCTTAGTTCTCGGCTCAACAAACCTCCTGAAGTTGAGCCAATGCTCGCCATCAATCAAATCAGGTTCAAAGTGAAGCAGTCGATAGAATGATTCATCTTCCAGCTCCTCGGATTTCCAGAAAAAATAGCAACAAGAATTTATTGACATCATCTTAGTTAGCTTTTCTGTTTTATAGATATTTAGATTAGCATAGTATTTATAGACCCTTTCATGTATTTAGAAAGGGTCGTAAAATTTTGTATAAGACTTAACAAACTGAAGTTTGCACTATTGTGCTTCAGCCTCTATTCTTTTATGAAACTCGACCACTTGCTTTTACTTTAACAAAGAAATTTCTTGATTCAATTGTGCACTACTGTCATTGATTTGAGGAATGTTTATGCGTCGAGGTAGAAGCTACACATAGCGATTCATATCGGGAGTGGCTTGCTATTCAAATGGTATTTCTATCTTTTGTTTGAATTTAGTCTGTGTATGTGAATTCGCTGTGTAATTATTTCCTGCTATCATTAATTGTATGCATGCGCAACAATAGAAAATCTTACTCATGCCACTATTGGATGTTTATATGATATGCCTTATTTTTTAATCATGTATGCGTTGATGGTATGAACGTTTAAAGTCTAGTAGTATCGCTTTAATCGCTGCGCCTAACTATTTAGGTACAACAATCTTGAATGATTTAATATCTATGTCTTGAGAATGCAGTCATCTATATAATTGTATTTTTGGATATAAAACATCAAAAGCTACGCTTTAGAAGTTCAAATAGATTCCCGGGATAGTTTAATTTACTTATATTTCTGTCTATAGTTTTAGTCATCCACCTATCGCTACTGTTATCTACAAAGTATTCATTCATCCCATTTATCTATTTCTGGGAAACTGGTCCCATTACCCCCAGTCGGATCCACTACCCCAAACGGAAAAGGAGCTGTACTAAGGTTCGGACCGGGTGGTTTCCCCCAATGTTGGTGCAGCGATTTTCGAGGCATCAACAATACTCTAATACCAATTGTTGGAAATAATACTGAGAGGGGGGGGGGTAAATCAGTATTATCAAATCAATAATACTTTCATTTCCATTATAAGATCCATATACGTTACTTCAGTTAAGGATACTCACATATATATGCAACTGTGTTTAATGGAACTAGCGTATATCCAATAAACTTATGATTGAGTTAGTTGATCTTCAATGAGTGGATCAAAACATTACTAGCCATATGAATAGTAAACAGATGTAATAAGACAGAATAGATCATCACACATAAGAAGCACATATGAACACCATGATATAAGGTGGAAACCGAATGTGGGTGAAAACCACCTGTTACAATTCGTCTCTATCTTCTTTTAATAAGAAACTTCTTTTTACAATATTTCTGTGCTGGTGCAGTCTTATACGAGTATGCAGGCTTCTACCTGCAGAAGGGTACAACCTTCTCTCACTCTCCATCTTCTCCTGGAAGGGAGCTACAACCCCCTTAGCTCTTGTACTAGCTAATGTACTAGTATGTAGGTGCTGACCTATAGAAGGCTACAACCATCTCTTTTCTTCCAGGGACCACATTTCATAAATTTTTATACTGGATCCATAAATACAAAACAATCACTACTACAATACAATCATTAACTCAATATCACCCAACAAGTGAATCACTAAAAACCTGTCATCAAAACACAATTACCAGAACATAGACCAGAGCACAAAACTCTGGAACAACCACTAGAACCAACAACAACCTAAAATATAAAATATCATAATATATACGCTACTTAACTGTGTCAAACCAATGTGTATATGCCCTTTCACCAGAGATAACCCATGTACAGATCTGAAAATAATTACTTATACCTTCACTAAAATTTCCAACTTCAGATATACCCAGACCATAAGATATAAAGGATAAAACATGCATCAATATTCAGATCTATTCATGATCATACCATATAATGATAATACATTTTAGTCATCAAGATCTCGGTCCATCAACCTTCATCAACCGTATAGGTGCCTCCTTCGTTCAGACCAAGCAAAGCATCACAAACCCATAACTGGCATGCAAGATCTCATACTTCATGAAATATTTGTCACTTGCACTCTTGCACCTCTTGGCCTAATGACTTCTCCTTATATAGGTTTAGGCCTCTCTCAATAACATGGTCCAAAACCACGTAGAACCGATACCTTCGACTCAATACCTGGGGTCAACACCTTGAACCAAATACCATGGACCAATACCAAAATAAGAGGGACCAAATACCACAGACCAAAACTTAGTTTTCCAATGTGTACGCGACTTTGCTTCTGTGAACCTGCGTGTGTATATATAGACCGCTTTTCTTCTTCTAACCCATGTGTATATGCACTTTCATCAAGGTTAACCTGAGTATACCTCTCTCTTGACCTACTGCACTATGATCTGTCATCTGAGTGAGTTGCCATCAAGGAAAATTCATGTATCATACCTCTGAGTGAGTTGACATCAGGGACAACACCCGTATCATAATGCCAAGACCACCACGTGCCCATCACCATTTTCATCATTAGGCAGCTGCTCTGCCTAGTGCATGATGGGTATCTATGGCTAGAGGAGCCTATCCCCATCATGGAAGACATCATTCACAACATTTATCTGCTCCCCTACAAAGGAAAGGACCCTGCAACCATAGTTGAAGGAAAGGGCATTGATTTTTCCCTTGCAAAAGCCATGAAGACAAATACAATTTGGAGAAGAAGAAAAGGGACTATGCCATCTCTATCATCATGGACAAATGGGTACACGTAGCAACCAAACTCCTGACCATAAAATTTATGAGGAAGTTCCGCGTCGATGAGGTGCAAGCACCAATAGTTGCACTAGCTGAGCAGTGCGCGGAGGCGGTAGAGTTCAACTAGTTCCAATTCCTCTATGAGGAATTTTTGTAGAACTGTTGCGAAGCCTAGTAGTATGGTAAAACCTTCCACTACTCGTGGTTGTTGTTATCCATAATGCTCGTGGTGGGGGAACTGCTGGAGGATAGTCAATTCCCCAGCATTGACAGAGAGTTACCAGACGACGTGAAGTATGCTTTGCTCTAGGCCACAAGGACGCGAAATGGATACACGATACCAAAATCTTCTAGTTGCTCATGGATATGAGCATCCCGATGTGGATCAATTAGTGGCCATGCCTGTCACCGATGATGTACAACACTCTGTAAAGTTTTACAAAATTCAAAGTCAACATGCATAGTGTATACGTCAGGGTGCGTAAGGATACAATAAAGCAGTGGATGAAGCTCCCTTTTATAGGCATTGATGATGCTATCTTCATTGCCTTGGAGACATGGCCTCCAGAATGGCATGCCCCAGATTTGGTAGAATTGGAGAAGGTGACAACACAGAAGAAAAAGGATGATGCCAAGCTACGCGTCACACAATTGGCCAAGAAAAGGCACCACAAAACAAGAGCAGCTAAGGAAAAGGCAGCACGTGAAGTAGCACAGAAAGTCGTTGAGGAAAAGAAAGTTGAAGAAGCAGTAGCAATAGCATAAGCAGCAGAGGCAGCAATCACGAAGATGAATGAGGGCCAAGCAATGTCCTCGCAAGGGCAGGAGGCAGAGGAAATAGAAACAATGGAAGGGAGCGTGGACCCATGGACTGCGCCCACATAGTTGAAGTAGCCACACATCGTAGAATGAGCAGGGCCAAGGAGGAAGGTCAAGGCCTCGAAGTTCGCCATTGACCCAATCAGGTTAACTAAAGGTGATCTCCATGACATCGGTGAGATAGTGTGCGATGTCACTAATGAAGCACTTCATAATTTTCTAGAGCTACACTAGACTGTGTTGGGGGCCCTCATAACACAACTACAGGAGTTACAGTTGCATGCCCTTCAGGAAGGTACCCTATCAACCCATATCATAGATAGAAATCTAGTAGGAGAGTAGATGTTGCACGCAAGGATGGAAAATACAATAGTGTTTCCAGAGGGAGCTCTAGTGTCATCAAATGTGATTGATCGATTGTCGATTAACATGATGAGAGGCCTTGGCCTTAATCTGGCTACCCTTCTATGGGAAACACTATATCTAATAGAAGATGGGATAATAGTGGAGCTGCATGCTAGGGAGAGTGACGTGATCCAAGTCCTTAGTGAGCAGAAGATAAACATAGAACAACTCAACTGGAAAAGTGACGAAGTGGTGTCACAAAATCAACATTTTGTACATGTGATAGATGACACTTGTCGACGTGTCCCGAAGTTGGCCATCCCAGTAGATCTATAGGTAGAAGTGCGGGTCCATAGATTGGCAACTGGAGTCCACGAGGGTAGAGAGAAAACAACAAAGGTTCAACTGGAGCTAAATCTTCAAATCGCTGAGATGCAGTTGAAGGCACAACCTTCCACTCTCTCGAAAGTCAGAGAACAGCGCACTAGCACTATCACAGGAAAGAAAATGCAAACACCTAGTAAGCAACCTGGAAGCTCTAGCATGACTCATGAAGAAGAGGAAGAAATGCAACATGATATTTCAAAATTACGAGAACAAGTGCAACAAGTGTCACTTGCACAAAAAGGAAGAAAATCTAAGATGGATGGTTTAAAGAAAGATGTAGAAGCTAAGATGGATTGTTTAAAGAAAGGCGTAGAAGCTAAGATGAATGACGTGGAAGCTAATATGGATGATTTGAAGATAGATTTGAAGACAAATTTGAAGACAGGCATGGAAGATTTGAAGAGAGATTTGAAGACAAATTTGACAAAGATTCTAGAAGAAATGCTTACTAATAGTAAAAGGGTAGTAAAGGAAACCAATGATGAGAACAAAAGAAATTCTAATCATGATCTCATAGACTCTAATGTTGGATCGAAGACCCACCATATTCCAAAAATCGATATGAGGAAGTTTGATGGCAAGGATCCCGCAACTTGGTTATTATAGATGGAGCAATTTTTTGATCTCAATAATGTGCAAAACACACAAAAGGTACGTATTGTAACTTTATATTTGGAACCAAATTAGTTTGTAAGGTATCGATAGTTTTTCTCTTGTAAACAAATTATCACTTGGGCAATTTTTATGGAAGAATTGACAACACATTATGAGGATACAAAAAGCAACACTTTTTTTAGCCAATTGATAAGTCTCAAACAAAAGGGTTCAATAATGGAGCACATTGAGGAGTTCCAAAATTTTAACATAAGGGTAAAAAATATTCCAGAGGAGCATAGGATTGATGTGTTCATAGGGACTTTAAAGGATAGTATCCAAGATGATGTTCACCTTTGGGAACCTAATTCATTAGAGAAGGCATTCAGCTTAGCAAGAAAAATGGAAAGCAATATTATGGCAACCAAGAAGCATACCGTTCACGACTATAAAGATGGAAGTCTTATTGCCCCTATAGTTCCACAACATGTAAGGTTAACACCACAACAATTGGAAGAAGAAAGAGAAAAAGGGCTTTGTTACAGTTGTGATAGCAAATACACTAAAGGTGATAAGTGTGCTGAGAAGAAATTATTCTACATACATTGTGAAGAGGAAGAAGAAAAGGAGCAAGAAAGGTTAAAAGAAGAGGATATACTCTAGGAACAAAGCCCAGGTAAAGAAGAAATGAATCTAACCATATCTTGTAATGCATTAGCTAGAATTACCACTCCTCAAACCAGCAAGAGAGAAGGACAAATCAAGAAGAAAAAGGTAATAGTGTTGATTGATTCAGGAAGTACCTAGAATTTTATTCATTGTAAGATATAAAAAGAATTGGGTTGCCTCCTATATCCAGCACCAGAGTGTCAAGTGATGGTTGGAAATGGAGGAAATATAAATTTCTCTGGAAAGTGCCATAATATCAAGCTATCCATGGGAGAATATGTATTGAATAGCCCAATGCTTTCCATTCCAATGGGAGGTGCTGATGTTGTACTAGGAGTCCAATGGCTACAATCCTTGGGTACAATAGCTTTTAATTTTCAAGAATTTTTCATGAAATTTTCTACAGAAGGAAAGGAAGTTGAATTAAGGGGTATTGCAGGGAAACCAGGAAAGATAATCAGCTCTAACAGTATAACAAAGCTTCTAAAAAAGGATCAAAGAGGTGTAATTGCACAATTATGGTCACTAGATGTTTCCACATTGAAGTCATCTATTTCTCGAGATCTCCAAAATGTCTTGGACAATCATTCCAAGGTATTTGAGGCTCCCAAAGGTCTCTCATTTATTCGTGATCATGATCATGCTATTAATCTTATTCGAGGAAGTGTTCCTCCAAACATAAGGCCGTACAGATATCCCTATGACCAAAAGAGTGAAATTGAACGTATGGTTGCGGAAATGCTAAAGGATGGGATAATTCAACCTAGTCAAAGTTCTTTCTCTGCTCCAATAGTATTGGTGCACAAGAAGGATGGATCATGGTGCATGTGTCTGAATTATAGGGAGCTCAACAAGCTCACTATTAAAGATAAGTTTCCCATTCGTGTGATTGATGAATTACTCGATGAATTACATGGATCAATTTACTTCACCAAGTTGGATATTCATTCAGGATATCATCAAATTAGAATGAAGACTGAAGACATTTCAAAAATAGCATTTATAACTCATGAGAGTCATTATGAATTTTTGGTCATGCCTTTTGGCCTTACCAATGCACCTTCTACGTTTCAACGTTTGATGAATTCCATTTTCAAACCATTCCTTAGAAAATTTGTGTTAGTATTTTTTTGATGATATACTAATCTACAGCAAGTCTTGGAAGGATCATGTTGAACATGTTAACAGGGTGCTACAACTATTGGAAGAGAAACAATTATATGCAAAAAGATCCAAATGTTTATTTGGAGTACAAGAGGTGGAATATCTGGGTCATATTGTATCTTAAGAAGGAGTTAAGGTAGACCCTAGCAAAATTAAAGCTATTAAGGAATGGAAACTCCCCACATCCATAAAGCATCTGCAAGGATTTCTCGGGTTGACAGAGTATTATCACAAGTTTGTTAAGAATTATCGCAGAATAGCAGCACCTCTAAGAACATAATTGAACAAATATGCATTTTCATGGACTCGAGAAGCAGCAAAGGCCTTTGAACATCTTAAAGAGGCGATGTGCCAAGCACCGGTCTTAGCTACACCGGACTTCACAAAAGCCTTTATTGTTGAATGTGATGCTTTAGGAAATGGAATTGGTGTTGTTTTAATGCAAGATTGTTAGGTCCTTATAATACTAGTGATTACCCATTACTATTGTATTTGTATCTCTTATTAATATTGTTGTGCCCCTATTGTCCCCATATTTTTATTACTTTTCCCCATATAATCCCTCTATTGTTATTTTTGTGGCTTTATATTATTACTGTTAGGTCGGTTGGGTTATATTGTGACTTCTCGGACTCCTATATATAGAAAGGAGGTTTTTCCATTTGAATCATTCAAGAATTTTTCATTTTGTAATGTAAAGGAGGTTGCTCCCTCGAAGAGGCTGAATTCTAAGGCATGGATCTCTCTTTTCTATCCTTTTGTGAGCTAGTTTCATAACATTTGGTATCAGAGCTTTGGATTCTAGGGTTTCACAGCTCCAAATAGGTTATCGTGGCATTTTCGCTCTAACTTATTTTTCTACAACATTTCAGAAGCGAAAAAAAAACCCATGTGAGATTAAATCGCACTGAACCTCAGGTTTGAGTTTCAGAACTTTTCGAACTATATTTGTGGAGATATGATCTCAGGAATTTGGTCTTTTTGCAGATTCCAGAATTACATTCCAAACAAGTGACCTGGGGAAAATCGTCATAACCTTCTCTTGGAGCATCAGTTTGAAATTTTGTAAGCAGATACAAAAAGAGTATAGATTGTAGTTTCTTGTATATATTTTTCATTGCGAAAGGTTGAAACAGTGACATGTGGCTCTTCATACAAGTTTTCTCTTTTGGAAAGGTCTATAATTAGGTCAGGTCACTTAAGAAATGGTGACCCTACCTAATGGGAAGACACTTCAAGGTAAAAATGGATCATGATGGCCTTAAATAGTTTTTAGAACAAATATTATGCTCTGAAGAGCAACAAAAGTGGGTCACAAACATGTTAGGTTATGACATTGAAATCATCTACAAAAAATGGAAGCAAAATGTGGTGGCAGATGCACTCTGAAGAAAAGATGAGGATGTGGAAGCGTTGTTGTGCGCTATTTCTATTATCCAACCAGATAGGATAAGTGAAGCAAGGGAGGAATGGAAGAACGATGAAGAAGTATGGGAACTTTCTCGAAAGTTACAACAATATTCCAGTACATTTGATATATTTAGTTGGCAAAATGATTCATTATGTTACAAAGATCGCTTATACCTCTATAAGAATTCGCAACTCAAACAAAAGACTCTTATGGAATTGCACACTTCTCCCTTAGGAGGGCACTCAGGATTTTTAAAAACTTATCACAGGGTTAAGAAGGAATTTTTTGGGATGGCCTTAAATTGAATATTCAAAAGTTTGTGGTGGAATGTTTGGTTTTCCAACAAAATAAAGTTGAAATAATTAAGACCTCGGGTCTATTACAACCTTCATCCATTCCAAGCCAATGTTGGGAGGAGGTTTCAATGGATTTTATCACAGGTTTACCCAAGTTAGAGGGAAAGATTGTCATCATGGTGGTAGTTGACAGACTTACCAAGTATGCACACTTTTTTGCATTATCACATCCATTTAAAGCCAATACAGTTTCTACTGCATTTATGGAAACAATTCAAAAGCTACATGGAAACCCAACGATTATTGTAAGTGACAGAGATCCCATTCTCACTGGAAATTTTTGGACAATTTTTTTTTCTTGTCATGGTACTGAGTTAGCTCATAGCTCATCTTATCATCCTCAATCTGATGAGCAAATTGAGATAGTATACAAATTTTTGGAAGGATATCTTCGTTCCTTTGTATCTCATAAATAGACACAACAGGTCAAATGATTTCCTCTGGCTGAATGGTGGTATACCACTTCCTTCCATACAGCAACAAAAATGACCCCATTTATGGCACTTTATGGATATCAGCCACCATCCCTCACATCATATTTAAGAGAAAATTCTAAGGTTCAAGCAATGGAACATCACATCTAACATCAACAACAAGTCCTCCAACTCTTAAAGGATAACCTTGTGTTGGCTTATAATAGAATGAAACAATAGGCAGATCAACATCATAGTGAAAGAAGTTTTGATGTAGGTGATTGGGTATTCCTACGGCTACAACCATGTAAACAAATGTCCCTCAAGCAAGCTAAGAACGATAGTAAATTATCACCAAAGTATTATGGTCCGTACAAGGTGTTGCAAAAGATTGGTACTATGGCATACAAATTGGAGCTTCTTGCAGCGTCTTCAGTGCACCCATTTTTCAATGTTTCATGTTTAAAGAAGGTTATAGGTGACAAGCTCCCAATTCAAACAATATTGCCACAACTTGACGAGGAAGGAAAAATTATATTGGAACTGGAAGCAATCACAGAAACAAGAACTCGATAGCTATGAAATCAATCAATTTCGAAGTATCTCATCAAGTGGAAGAACTTATCTGCTAAAGATTCCACATGGGAGGATAAGACTTTTATACAGAAGCATCAAAAACTACTCAAGCATTGAGGACAACACATTCTTTGAAGGAGAGGGGCATGTTAGGTCCCTATAATAATAGTGATTACCCCATTACTATTGTAGTTGTATCCTTATTAAGATTGTTGTGCCCCTATCGTCCCCATATTTGTATTATTGTGCCCCATAAAATCCCTCTATTCTTATTTTTGTGGCTTTATATTATTATTGTTAGGTCAGCTGGGTTATATTGTGACTCCTTAGACTCCTATATATATAAATGATGTTTTGTCATTTGAATCATCCAATAATTGTTCATTTGTCTAATGTAAAGGAGGTTGCCCCTTCGAAGAGGCTGGATTCTAAGGCGTGGATCTCTTTTTTGTATCTTTTTGTGAGATGGTTTCATAAAAAAGATGAAATACCCATCACTTTTGAAAGTTGTCAAGTCAAGGGAAAGTTTTTACAGAAATCTATTTATAAGAAGGAAATGTTGGCAATACTACATGCACTGAAGAAATGGTGACCCTACCTAATGGGAGGACACTTCAAGGTAAAAATGGATCATGATAGCCTTAAATACCTTCTAGAACAAAGATTATCCTCTGAAGAGCAACAAAAGTGGGTAACAAAGATGTTGGGTTATGACTTTGAAATCATCTACAATAAAGGAAAGGAAAATGTGGTGGTAGATGCACTCTCTAGAAAGGATGAGGATGTGGAAGCATTGTTGTGCGCCATTTCTATTATTCAACAAGAGTCGATAAACGAAGCAAGAGAGGAATGGAAGAATGATGAAGAAGTGTGGGCACTTATTTTTAAGTTACAACAAGATTCCAGTACATCTAATACATTTAGATGGAAAAATGATTTGTTATGGTACAAAGATTGCTTATACCTCTGTAAGAATTCCCAACTCAAACAAAACATTCTTATGGAATTGCACACTTCTCCCTTAGGAGGGCCTTAGGATTTTTAGAAACTTACCACAGGCTTAAGAGGGAATTTTTTTGGGATGGCCTTAAATTGGATATTCAAAAGTTTGTGGTGGAATGTTTGGTTTGCCAACAAAATAAAGTTGAAACAATTAAGACCCCAGGTCTATTACAACCTTTATCCATTCCAAGCCAACGTTGGACGGAGGTTTCAATGGATTTTATCACAGGTTTACCCAAGCCTAAGGGAAAGAATGTCATCATGGTGGTAGTTCACAGATTTACCAGGTATGCACACTTTTGTGCATTACCACATCCATTTAAAGCCAGTACAATTTCTTAAAGAGGCAATGTGCCAAGCGCCGGTCTCAGCCACACCGGACTTCACAAAAACCTTTATTATGGAATTTGATGCTTCAGGAAATGGAATTGGTGTTGTTTTAATGCAAGAAGAAAGGCCCATTGCTTTTTAAAGTCGTCCAATCAAGGGAAAGTTTTTACGCAAATCTATTTATGAGAAGGAAATGTTGGAAATACTACATGCACCTAAGAAATGGTGACCCTACCTAATGGGAAGACAATTCATGATAAAAATGGATCATGATAGCCTTAAACACTTTTTAGAACAAAGATTATCCTCTGAAGAGCAATAAAAGTGGGTCACAAAGATGTTAGGTTATGACTTTGAAATCATCTACAAAAAAGGGAAGCAAAATGCGGTGGCAGATGCACTCTCAAGAAAGGATGAGGATGTGGGAGCGTTGTTGTGTGCCATTTCTATTATCCAACCAAATTCGATAAATGAAGCAAGGGGGGAATGGAAGAATGATGAAGAAGTATGGGGAACTCAAAAGTTACAACAAGATTCCAGTACATTTGATACATTTAGTTGGAAAAATGGTTCATTATGGTACAAAGATCGCTTATACGTCTGTAAGAATTCGCAACTCAAACAAAAGATTCTTATGGAATTGCACACTTCTTCCTTAGGAGGGCACTCAAGATTTTTAAAAACTTATCAGAGGGTTAAGAAAGAATTTTTTTTGGATGGCCTTAAATCGGATATTCAAAATTTTGTGGTGGAATGTTTGGTTTGCCAACAAAATAAAGTTGAAACAATTAAGACCCCAGGTCTATTA
>APFE030307134.1:23089-44589 GCA_000404065.3 Pinus taeda
AGCTCATAGCTCATCTTATCATCCTCAGTCTGATGGGAAAACTGAGATAGTAAACAAATGTTTGGAAGGATATCTTCGCTGCTTTGTATCTGATAAACAGACAATGGGTCAAATGGTTGCCTCTGGCTGAATGGTGGTATAACACTTCCTTCCATACAACAACAAAAATGACCCCATTTATGGAACTTTATGGGTATCAGCCACCATCCATCACATCATATTAAAGAGAAAATTCTAAGGTTCAAGCAGTGGAACATCACATCGAACATCAACAAAAAGTCCTCCAACTCTTAAAGGATAACCTTGTGTTGGCACAAAATAGAATGAAACAACAGGCAGATCAACATCGCAGTGAAAGAAGTTTTGATGTAGGTGATTGGGTATTCCTATGGCTACAACCATATTAAGAAATGTCCCTCAAGCAAGCTAAGAAGGATGATAAATTATCACCAAAGTATTATGGTCTGTACAAGGTGTTGAAAAAGATTGGTACTATGGCATACAAATTGGAGCTTCCTGCAGCTTCTCAAGTGCACCCAGTTTTCCATGTTTCATGTTTAAAGAAGGTTATAGCGGACAAGCTCCTAGTTTAAAAAATATTACCAGAACTTGACAAGGAAGAAAAAATTACATTGTAACCAGATGAAGTCACAGAAGAAAGAACTCGACAGTTATGAAATCGATCAATTTTGGAGTATCTCATCAAGTGGAAGAACTTATCCGTTGAAGATTCAACATGGGAGGATGGGAATTTTATACAGAAGCATCTAGAACTACTCAAGCATTGAGGACAATAGTGTTTTGAAGGAGAGGGGCATGTCAGGTCCCTATAATACTAGTGATTACCCCATTACTATTGTAGTTGTATCGCTTATTAATATTGTTGTGCCCCTATTGTCCCCATATTGTTATTATTGTGCCCCATGAAATCCCTCTATTGTTATTTTTCTGGCTTATATTATTATTGTTAGGTCAGCTAGGTTATATTGTGACTCCTTATATTCCTATATATTTAAAGAAGGTTTTGCCATTTCAATCATCCAAGAATTGTTCATTTGTGTAATGTAAAGGAGGTTGCCCCCTCGAAGAGGCTAAATTCTAAGGCGTTCAACTATCTTTTCTATATTTTTGTGAGTTGGTTTCATAGCAACAGTTATAGTTACCCAAACATAAGGAGACACATACACACTAGAATCCTCATGTCCTGTGTTGACAACTTAACTTTGAAAGTATTCTTGATTTTCGATAATTCTAAATGTAATTTTTTTTTTTTTTTTTTTTTCAAGTTCTAAGACTATCGCATTGCTTGAACCTTAGACAAAGAGTTGGTCCTTTGCAGAAAAGGGAGATACTTATCTTCTTGTAGTAGGTAACTACATGGTAGAATATTATCTGAGGATAATATTTTGGACAGACCAAGCATTACAGGATTTGTATTTTTCCGGATCCATTTTTGTGTCAGATTTGTAGTATATATTTTCAAATTTAATCTAGCAACCATATATAATAGATAGGACATCTTTGGGGTTCCTTCTTGATTTGAAGTTAATTGGAAAACCTCATAATGGAAACCTTATATGATTCAACTTCTAGAGATGGAACACTAAATATAACTTCCATATAATGGTCTAATATATGTTAAAACTTACAGGGGCCTGTGGAATACTTTTCCACATTTTTTCAGGTCAGCATATAATCTGAATTTGAGAATCCTAACTAAGAAATAAACATCATTTTTACTACAGAAACAAAAAGAAAGCTACCATGTATACGAGTTCCTAGAAGTACTTGAGGTGCATTCTTTTATAATCCTTGAAATGTAAGTCAAATTCAACAACATATTTGAAATCCAACCTAGCAGAATTGATGGAACTCCCAAAATCATTTTCCTTCCATAGAGATACTAAGATTTTGAATAGAAAGGGAAACAAAAGTGACACTTTTTTACTTTTATGTCAATTCTTATAGGTACCCAACCATAGCAACACACATGCACTCTAGAATTCTCATCTCCTATGTTGAACATTTATCTTTGAAAGTATTCTTGATTCTCGATAAATTTAAATGTAATTTTTTTTTTTGCTATCAAGTTCTATATAGATTTGTGCTCGATGCAAGGGAAGTAGATAATGACACACATCCAAATTATTGACCCATTTATGGCAGCTATTGGGTCTCCTAATCATGAGGAGCTAGGAATGGATTTTGACACCGAATGGAAAGAAGAGAAATTATAACAAGACGATGAAGCAATATTCCTATGAATTCTTTGCCAAGGATAAGTATGTTAGGTCCCTATACCACTAGTGTAACCCCTTATTATTATTAGTACAACCACCTTATTATATTATTGTGCCCATATACTCCCCATTTTGTTATTCTTATGCCCCATATAAGCCCAATATTGTTAGTGGTTGTGCCCCTATATATATTCATTGTTTAATGTAAGATTTGATGTATTCAGACCCTCTTGAAGACCTCATATATATATATAGTATGATAACTATCATACTATATATATAACTGATATATAGATATTTCATATCGTAGTGGTTGTGCCCCTATAATTATATTTTATGTAGTTGCTCTGAGTGTATTAGATACGCGCGTCTAGGACTCATTTAGATATAGAAAGGAGGTCTTGTCAATTAGATCTATGCGAAGAATTGTTCACTTGTATAATGTCAAGGAAGTTACCTCCTTGAAGAGGCTGATTTTAAAGCCATTCATCTATCTTTTCTATCTTTTTGTGAGCTAGTTTCATAACATTTGGTATCAGAGCTTTGGATTCTAGGGTTTTGCTACTCCAAATAGCTCATTGTGGCATGTTCAATATAAATTCTTCTACACAAAGTTTCCGAAGATAAAAAAAAACAATTTGAATCAAAATTATTTTGAACCTCGCATCCGAATTTCATATATTTTCTCGTTATACTTTCAGAAATATGATCTGAGGAAGTTAGATATTTTGAAAGCTCCAAAACTCCATCACAAATAGGTCATTATGGTATTTTCGCTATAATGTTTCTTCTATAAAGGTTCAGACTCAAAAATTAAAACCCATTTGAGTCGAAATCTTGGTGACGTTCGGGCACGAATTTAAGATCTTATTTGACTGTATTTTCGGAGATACAATCCAAGATATTTAGGGTTGTTCCAAAATCCTAAATGACATTCCAACTAGGTTTGAAGGTCAAAACAATGACATGTGGCAGGTTGTACAAATTTGCTCTACTGAACTAGTCTATAATCAAGTCATCATAAGATATTTGGCATAACTCTTTACTGAAGAATCAAATATTGATTAGAGTGGTGGGGTTAGAATGAGGACACAAGGTGCTACCATAGGTAAAATTTTCAAAACTTGAAGATCTAAAATTACAGAGTTACAATCGTTTAAATATCAAGCTCCTAAAAGCAAGAAAAATAATGAGTTGAATCGATGATTTTAAAAATGCAATTATAGCTAATATAGATAGTTTTATATGTGCCATGGAAGCTAATATTGATGGTATGGAAGAAAATTTTAAGAAATGCATGGAAGATTAGAATAAAGCCATGGAAGGTTTGAAGGAAGGTGGGACAAGGATGCCACAAGAAAGGCCTCCTAATGATGAATAGGTAGTAGAGGAAACTCATGATGAGAGAAAAGTAAATGTTAATCATGATTTCATAGAATATAACATTAGATTGAAGACCCACCATATTCCAAAGATCAATATGATGAATTTTGAAGGTAAGGATCCCATAACATGAATACTATGGATGGAGAAATATTTTCATCTACATGATGTGCAACTATTTCAAACGATATGTTTCATATCTTTATATTAGAATTGAATCTATTCTTATGGTATAAAGTGCTTTGTTCTCATAAACCACTTGTCACTTGGTCAATTTTCACAGAGGAAATGATAGCACATTATGAGGATATAAAGAGAAGCACCTTTTTTAGCCAATTAATAAATCTTAAACAAAACAATTCAATTATGGAGCACATTTAGGACTTCCAATAATGAATATAAAGGTAAAAGATATTTGAGAGGAGCATAGGATTGATGAGTTCATAGGGATCTTAAAGGATAAAATCCAACATGAGGTTTTCCTTTGGGAACCTAATTCATTGGAGAAGGCATTTAGGTTGGAAAGAGAAAAGAAAGAAAAATTATGGCAAAAAGGAAGCCTACCACTCACAACTAAAAAGACATAACTCTTTTTTTTCCTAGCCTTTCACCAAATACAAGGTTGACACTGTGACAATTGGAAGAAAAAAGACAAAAAGGGCCTTGTTAGAATTGCGAAAGAGAATACAATAAAGGTCGTAAGTGTGCCAAGAATAAATTAATTTACATAGATGGGGAATAGGAGAAAGAAAAAGAAGAAGAAATGTAAAAATAAGAGGATATACATGAGGAACCCATCCCAGAGAAAGAAGAAATGAATCTGACAATATCTTGTCATGCATTTACTAGAATTACCACTCCTGAAACTCTCAAGATTGAAGGGCATATCAAGAAGAAAAAGATAATAGTGTTCATTGGTTTAGGTAGTACCTATAGTTTTATTCATTATAAGATAGCCAAGGAATTTAATTTCTTCCTATATCCAACACTAGAGTGTCAAGTAATGGTTGCAAATAGAGGAACCATAAATTGCTCTAGAAAGTGCCATAATATCAAGCTATCCATGGGAGAATATGTCTTGAATAGTCTAATGCTTTCCATTAAAATGGGTGGTGTAGATGTTGTACGAGGAGTCCAATGGCCACAATCTTTGGGTACGATAGCTTCTAATTTTCATGAATTTTTCTTGAATTTTTTTTGGGAAGGAAACGAAGTTGAATTAAGTGGTATCGAAGGGGAACCAGGATAGATAATTAGCTCTAACAACATGAAAAAGATTCTAAAGAAATAAAAATGGGGTGTAACTACACAATTATGTTCACTAGAGTTTCCCACATTGAAATCATCTATTTCTCCGGATATCCAAAGTGTTTTGGACAATTTTTCCAAGGTATTTGAGACTCCCAAAGGCCTCCAACCTATTCATGATCATGATTAGGATATATATCTTATTCAAGGAAGTTTTTCCCCAAACATCAGGCCTGACAGATATCCATAAGCCTAAAAGAGTGAAATTGAACATATGGTTGCAAAAATGCTATAGGTTGATATAATTCAACCTAGTCAAAGTTCTTTCTCTACTCCAAAGGTATTGGTACACAAGAAGGATCGATCGTGGTGCATGTATCCACATTATAGGGATATCAACAAGCTTACTATTAAAGATAAATTTCCCATTCCTGTCATTGATGAATTATTCGTTGAATTACATGGAGAAATTTACTTCACGAAGTTGGATCTTCATTCAGGATATCATCAAATCAAGATGAACATTGAAGACATTCCAAAAACAACATTTGGAATTCATGAGGGTCATTATGAATTTTTGGTCCTGCCTCTTGAAATTACCAATTTACCTTCTACATTTGAAGGTTTGATGAATTCCATTTTCAAACCCTTCCTTAGAAAATTTGTGTTAGTATTTTTTGATGATATACTAATATACATCAATTCTTGGAAGGATCATGTTCAACATGTTGACAGGGTGCTCAACCTATTGGAGGAGAAACAATTATATGCAAAAAGCTCCAAACGTTTTTCTGGAGTACAAGAGATGGAATATTTGAGTACTAAATTAACTCATAGCTCATCTTATCATCCTCAATATCATGGTAAAACTAAGATAGTGAGAAAATGTTTAGAAGGATACCTTCATTTCTTTGTATCTTATAAACAAACACAACGGGTGAAGTTGTTGACTCTCGCTAAATGGTGGTATAACACTTCCTTCCATACTGCAACAAAAACGATCCCATTTACGGAACTTTATGGATATCATCCACCATCCATCACATCACATTTAAAATAAAATTCTAAGGTTTAGGGAGTGGAAGATCACATCGATCATCAAAAACAAGTTCTCAAAATCTTAAAGGATAACCTCACTTTGGCACATAATAGAATGAAACAACAGGAAGATCAACATCACAATGAAAGAAGTTTTGTTGTAGGTGACTGGGTATTTCTATGACTACAACCATATAAACAAATGTCCCTCAAGAAATATGAGAAGGATAATAAATTGTCCCCAAATTTCTATGGTACTTGTAAGGTGCTGCAAAATATTGGTACTATGGGATACAAATTGAAGCTTCCTACATCTTCCTAAGTGCCCCTAGTTTTCCATGTTTCATTGTTAAGGAAGGTTATAAGTGACAGGCTCCAAGTTCAAACAATATTTTTAGAGCTAGACAAGGAAGGAAAAATCATATTGGAACCTGAAGCAGTGACGGAAACAAGAACCCAACAACTATGAAATCGATCAACTTCAGCGTATCTCATCAAGTGGAAGAACTTACTTTTTGAAGATTCCACATTGGAGGACGAGAAGTTTTTACAAAAGCATCCAAAACTACTCAAGCGTTGAGGAAAACATGTTTTGAAGGAGAGTGGAATGTTAGGTCACTATACTACTAGTGTAACCCCTTATTATTATTAGTGCAATGCCCCTTATTTTATTATTGTGCCCATATAGTCCCCATGTTATTATTATTATGCCCCATTGAATCGCAATATTGTTAGTCGTTGTGCCCCTACAATACTATTGTTATGTAGGCTGTGATTGTATTGGGACCCCTTAGACTCATATATATATATATATATAAAGAAGGCCTTGTCATTTGTATCATCCAAAAAATTTTCATTTGTGAAATTTGAAGGAGCTTTCCGCCTAAGAGAGGTGTATTTTGAAGTAGTTGATCTATATTTTCTATCTTTTTCTCAGCTAGTTTCATAGCAAAGTGTAACAAAAGTAGAGCTTAAATCTTTGAGAAGTCACTCAAATTTTATTAATTCTTCCTCTATGCCTAAACAAATTTGATTTTATAATGTGCAAATTTTTTTGTAAGAGTTGGCTCAAAAGCCATTAAGACTTTCTCCATTGTTCTATTGTAAAGAAAATATGACTTGTACTCTTCTTTAGTGATGAGTTCCCTAAGATTTTTGTTGACCTCTATGCTTATAATATTTTGGGTATGTTTTCACATAGCTCATTTCTTTCGGGGGCTATGCCACTAGGTTCCATTAAAAAATTATTAAAAAACATGTGTCCTTACATATTTGTCCTTTAATCACACTATTATTTTCCTTGATAATCTAGGAGATTCTATTATGGGTTCTTTTGCTTTGGGTGGCTTTGTGAAGAACTTTGTGTTTCTCTCCCATTCCTTGAGTAAACAAATTCTTGATTTTTTCCTCCACAAATCTTCTTCACTTTGACATATCTTGTCTAATTTTACTTTAGAACATTTTTTTTAATCTAGAAAACCTCATTTTCATCTATTTTGTCATTGATTTTATTCATCTGAACCTCAAGTTATCTTTTTTCTTGTAGATATTTCTGAAAGTCTTCTTATTGCCTTCTTTTAATATTTTGATGGATTTTATGCAAAAAAATCATTTTTGATCCCACGAACACTATTATTATTTCCTCATCCCACCATTCCCACATTTTTATTTTCCAAATCAAGTTGGGTGAACTACATATTCACAAACTTGAAAGGGATATTTTTTATTTGACTTGAGTTGATAATGCTTCCTTTAGATTAAAAGATTCAACTTCAAATCCCTAATCATGCCAATCTTCACTTATGTGTAATATATTCAATCTTTCCAACACAAATCCTTACCCTTTTCTTATGTTATTCTCGAAATAATTAACATTCTTTGGTTCCACATCTACCAAGGAATTACTATTTAATGAAATCTATTAGTAGTGAGTTATTTTTTCTTGTCAACCCTCATTTTTGGATGAGCACCCCTAATAAAGTTCATGCCAAGGTCCATGGCAGGTTTGGGAAATTTTCCCTTTCCATTGCAATAAGATGCTATCACTTGGCTCCTAGAAGCACCAAATTAGGTCCATACACATTTGTCACATAGAAACTAAGATCCCATGCCCTATAGAAAGCTACAGTGGTTTGATCCCAACAATTCCTTCGAAAGAGCCTCTATGTTAGACATAGGACTCATCCATATTAATATTCTTCTCGATTTTGTATCCAATTTTTGTATATTCATGTTGCCTATCTACACACGTAACTTTTCACAATATCCATTCTAAGTTCTGGTAGTGTTATTTCATGAATAACTAGAATTCAAGCTTTTCAAAATGAAGCTTACCTCTATGGATCTTTTGAATTCAGTGCCCATGTGATAGACATTCCAAGTTAGAATCTTAATAGCAAGGCCACCAAATAAATATTTTTTACAGGAGTTGGAAAACATGTTGAATTTTTGGGGGAAACTTTTGGACCTCCCTTAAAGTTTGGAAGTGTTAATTTAAAATTGATCTTTAAAACACTAGAATCATTGGAAGTACTAATTAGATAAGAATCAATATCCTTTCCATAGATAGACTTCTGTTTACATATGGATACGAGATCCGTCTAAGATTATCAACAATTTGTGCCTATTCTGTTGTTCTACAACTTGTGAAAGAGGGTAGACCAAGATACATTGGTGGTAAATCAATTTTTTTAAATATATAGTTTCTACAATCTCTATCTAAATTATTTGGTTGGCTATGATCGTAAAAACCTTGGAATTTATAAGGCTTTATCTTTTGACCGGATGCATCTTTGATATTCTAAAAAATTATGAGTATGTTTCCTGGCTCCCAAAAATTTATCTTCTCTTGGTAGTAGCGTATATCCATAAATTTAGCATGAGACATGGGCTTTATTTTTGAGGAAACATTGAAGACTTAACTCTCCGTGGTTCTCTTACTATTGTGATAAGACCTTTCCAAGGGCTTGTAACAATATTATAAACAAACAAGGATAATGGAGAATCACGATTTAGACTTCTTGATTGTTTCAAATATTTTGAAGGTTCTCCATTTATTGTTGGACATTGGATAAACCAACACTCCCCATGTGTTTTGTGACATGGAATAACTACATCTTGTGGATCTTTAGCTCTGGCGATCCGATTGTTGACTAACACTTGTGGGTTTTGGTTTAACGGCAATCGTGATTCCCAACAAGTGGTATCAGAGCATAGGTCACGAGTTTGATACACACCCGGCTCATGTTGGGGGGATATTGTTAGACATTATATAAACCAATTCTCCCTTTGTGCTTTAGGACATGGAATAACCACATATTAAGGATCCTTATCTCTAGCGATGCGATCATTAACTAACACCTTTGGGTTTTGGTCTAGTGAAAATCATGATTCCCAACATTTACGAGAATAATAAAATATTTAATTGATAAGTAATCAAGCACCCAGTTCACCCACTTTGAACAGAAATAAAATTTTAGCAAATTCGTCATTACAACATCCGACTTCTATGTCAGATGCCCTAGCCATGTCCATTTTAAATAACATGCCACCTTCCTTCTTGACTTTGATAGAATGGTTGGATTCTTGTACGAGAAACAGACTATCTGTGATTGTCACCATACAACAAAACCTCCCTAATACTCAAATATCAAACTACTTAGGGTTGGCTTCTACCTGGTTTCTATATTATTTCTGATGGTTTTATATGTGATGTGT
The DNA here is from genome assembly GCA_000404065.3 of Pinus taeda. NCBI lineage: Eukaryota > Viridiplantae > Streptophyta > Pinopsida > Pinales > Pinaceae > Pinus > Pinus taeda. Next base: position 32,716 of record APFE030307134.1, read on the forward strand.
TATACATGGAAATGGCCTAAAAGAGTAAAATGGTATTGTCATTTCTTAGTATACACTATGTAGTAGGTTTCTAACACCCAAAAATACTGGCAGCATTGGTCTTTTGGGGTTTAGACGTATTTCTTTCAATAAATTTAGTTTATAATGATTGTAATCTATGTATAAGGGGACAAGCTTGCCTCTATGTAACCGAGAAAGAGAGATAATGTTCCCAAAAGAGTCCGACCATGCATGTGGCATTAATTATTGGCTGGAGACCATGGTTTTAACGTATGTGTTGCATTAAAGATTAGAGGAGGAGCTAATAAACAAAGAGATATTGTTTATGATTTCGTAGGTTGTGTATTTATGTTCATTTCTTATTTGCTAGAATTAGGTGTTCAATCTCTCTTCATTCCTCCAATTATAATGTTGTGTGGCATAATTTGTTTCTTATTTTGCTAATAACACTTTTTCAGATATTGAGAAGTATTATTGGACTTACTTTTGGGCTACAATAGGGCGTGTAAATGTACACATGTAGACTGAAGGTGTCTTCATCAGTTGTGCAGATGCGTCCCAGTAGCAGCAAAAGGATATGCACCCATTTGGAGTCAGTTCTAGATTTTTGTAGTGTACAGTTAGAAAAAATGCATCAACTATGATGTTATAGCAACCGTAAAAACATCCTAGAGGGGAATCCATTTGAACTGGGAAAGGAGAAGCATGATGAATGTTGGACTTAGAATGACGCAGGTGAATCACGATGAAAATTAATGGTAATTGAAGCCCAATTCCAACAGGATGATTCAGAAGATGGACGAGAGAATGTGAGAATCCTTGTTGGAGGTGTTGATCCCATAGAAAGTTAGCATGCTTGGGCTCATGTAATTAGTATCAAAATATTATCTTCTGATATGTATTTCTTATTGTTTAGTTAATTTTCTTAGTAAGAGTAATGAATAAGTTTCCACTGCGATAAAACTTTTGTGGATCCATGCATTGCCACGTAATTCACACGTTGTTATAGAATTGACACACTACTACAAAATTGATAAGGACAAATGCATGGGAATTAATTGGTAAAGTCAATATACGGTTCACCATGCACTACCCCTGGTAGATTGACCATGCACAACCCCTTGGAGATACACATAATATTAGAGTATTAATGGTTTTTATCAAGTTAGTATGATGAAGGGTTAGAAGAACCAAGTAAAGGTAATTCTGAGGCTAGTGGTAGTTAAGAAAAATGAAGGTAAGTTGTAAAGGTTTCTAAGATTGAAACTGCAATTAGATTTCACTATTTTTAAGAAGGAAAAAAAGTTATCCTTCATATGGAATATCCAACAACAATAGCATCTTTGGATGCTAAACTTTTTACCAACGAAGGAAGACCGCATGTGGTATCAAGCAATACAAAATGCAAATAGCAGTACCATTAAAATATTAATATTCCATAAAGAAGAGTGGCATGATTACCTCAGAAGTGATTATTTCACTCATTTATATGATGTCTTTAGGTGATACTATGTGACTTCATAAATCCACAATACTTCTAAGCGGTGGACAGGTCTAATGCAGCTTGGAGGACCCAATTCCATTCATAAGCAAAATCTTTGTATCACCTTGCAAATGAGTCTACAAATAATCAATATGATTTTTTATTGAGAAATATTCCTAACACAATATTCCAGAGTGGGGCATTGGATTACTTTTTCAACGGAAAGTATTTTTTCCACACAAACATAAGTGTAAACGACAAGCAAAATATTTCTAAAATTAGAATAGGAAATGGGAAAACAGATAGTCGAGTGTCGCCTAGACCTAAAACATTCAGAAAAAGGCACAATAATAGAAGGAACCATTCTAAAACTAAAACTAAGATTAGAAGGAATAATTTAGAAAAAAAATATATGATGTGAGACATCCAAAAAAGTTAAAAAACAATGCACATTTGTGGCATCAGAAGGCACCTCTTTGGGTAGCAGAGGAGGAGGTGTGATGTGAAGAAAGATTATAATTTTGAGGTACATAGAACAAGTAAAGGTTCAAAATTATCTAGACATTAAAAGGGTGAGATATTGGGTCTCTTCTCAGCCTTCCCATTGGGGAGATTGACAAATACCATTAAGACTAGTTTACTGATGCTGAACAATACATCATTTTCACAAGTTCCTAGAGCACTAGAGGGACCAATTACTTACAGTTCCGGAACAAGGTTCTCTTGACATGTCTAGTTATATCACAATCCCACAGGAGTAGCGAAAGAGCTATTCAGTGTTTCTTTCTTTTGACCATATATGCTAGCAATACCCCTTGCTCATACACCTGCCTAGGATCATATGATTGGTTCCATTGTTGGCCCTAGGGGACTTTGACAGTGCAACTATACCCAATTCGCCTTCCTTGCCATTAGTAATTAGACTCAGGAGGCCTTTAAATATCTAGCTCGATTGCAAGACCTTACCATCTTTCTCACTCGTTCTTTTTTAGTAGGCCATTGAGTATTTGTATTATACCACAATGTCTTATATGCATGTTGCAATAACTTTACCACTAATTTCTTTCTCTATATGTTACTTTTAGCATTTTTTATAGGATATCCACTTGCACTCATACATTGTAGTCATATTGAATACAATCCTCTTCATTCCCATTGACCTAGTTTCATGATTACCATTAGGAAATTAATAAATTTACTTACACGGCTTAGTGACAATAATTTGAGGTAGCATTTAAATTCCCAACAATGGTGTGGCATGTATTGATCTGCAAGTAAGCAGTGCCCAAACTATCCCTAAGCTTGGTAGTGTGCAAGAAGCACCCAAAAGAGTGGTGTGAATCTAAGAATAGAGAAACTGGAATGCTTTAGATGCTCTCAAAGCCATTAATGGGAATTTCGAAACATTTCATTACTGCTCTGAAGCCCATGGGTATGGTTCCCCTGAAACATGTGAGTTCTTATGTAACCATGGTTGTAAATTTATAATCCACAACCTTCTTGCATTTTTTAGGAAGTCGAATAGATATATCCAATTATAAGTTTTATTTTCCATTGTTTCCTTCATTTAGGCCCTCCAATTGTAGGGATGCTAGTATTAAAATTTAATTAGATATGATAAAATGTTATCTTCCATTTATGTGTGGAATCATTTCATAATTTCATTACGTACATTCTACTTGTGGATATATAGGTCAATTTCTACACTTGGTTATGAGTTCATATGTTAGTGTGTCACTCTATTAAATCACTTTATAGTGTATCATTTTGATTATGCACCGAGGATGATATTGCATAGGGGGATTTGTCCCTACTTTTTGGATGCATCCTCTGGATTGTCCCCTCCTTCATGATTGCAAGGGGAAATTGGATATTTTGAATGGCACATCTCCGAGGATGTGTGATCCTCTCCCACATTGTCTAAATGTTCTTTCCAGAAAATGGGATGTTTGGGAGACATCTTCTGATGGTTTTGGGGACTTATCCCAGATCCTCTAGATGGCTCTTTCCAAAAACAAGGAGTTTTGGGAGATCTATTGGGATGGTTTTGAGGAAATTTGAATAGCCACTATTGAAGCTAGTGTCCATTTGCTTCCAATAGTCAAATACAAACATTCACCAAGTTTTTGTACATTGAAACTTGGACAAACTTTATCTATGCATTGCATGCCTAAATACTATGTAGTATGTTTTTGTAATGAGGGCTAATTTCTTTCACAATTTTGACTCCCGTGTTTGGTAGGATTTTGTATCCTATATCAACTCTTTCTTTTGGGAGAGTTATAATATCTATGTAGACAAGATATTTAAGATGTATTATCTAAGACTTGTTACTTTTAATGTGTTACATTAGATCTATTATCTATGGTAGTTACTTTTATTGAATTATATTATAACACTATGTTCTAGAATCATTGTTTTAAAATTTTATATTACTTTAATTGATTTATTTTTTAAAATATTTTTGGCTGTCCCATTACAAATTTTGGGTTACTTTCTACCCACGAAAACCTTCCCCTTGCCCCTCCCCCTAAAACGCCATGCAAAATAGCACAAGTTGTTCACAAGTTGTAGGATTTTGTATGCACTGTATTATTCTCTTCAAAAATTAGAGATTTTCCCCTTTTTCCAAATTAGAATTTGAAATTTGACATCATTTTACTTTCCTCCGTTGATTTTCTCCTTGAGTTCACCATAAAAAATTTCTTTAGTTACAAATTTACCTCACATCTTCCTTACCCCTTTATTTTCCAATCATTCATTTTTTCAAAGCTATAAAGTATAATAAAGGGGATATGGAATTGTATCTCAGGTTATATTAAAACTGGCATCTTATTTTTTGAGTTTTCCATTTTCATTTAAGACCTTCAATAAATGGAAGCACACTTCAATACAATATGTAGGATCAAACTTTGAGGCTTTATGAAAATGAACCAATTATTTATTCTTTATATATCTTGGAGCTTGATGGATTGACACAGTTGTGGACCATGTTTTTATGAGTTTCCATTTAGGTTTCCTGACATTTTCCCGTTGTTCCCATGCATTCATATTTCCAAAGTTATAAAGGATATGAAAATTGTATCTTGGGTGATATTATAATTGCCATCTTATTTTCTAAGTTTTCCATTTTAACATAATACCTTCAATAAATGGAAGAATATCTCAACGGAAAATATGTAGGATCAAACTTTGATGCTTTATGAAAATGTTCATATTATTTATTCTTTATATTTCTTGAATTTTAATGGATTTGTTCATAATCTTGGACCATGTTTTGATGATTTCTTTTTGTTTGTCTGGCCAGCTACGGTAGAATACTAAAACTGCAAATTATTATATGGTTTCTAGATAGTTAACTTAGGATTGAATATTTTCAATCAAATTACTTTAGATGGTAGCTAGCTTGTTCAACATAAAATTGATTCATATGGTGTTGATGTATAGGGACATGTTATGTACCTATTCCTTGAGACAAAGAATGCTATGAGGATGTCAGGAGACATTGGTGTGGAAAATAACGTTAATCAAGAGCCACCTAATTCATCTTTCTTATCCTTATGTTTTTCACTATGATAGGTAGATGAGGAAATATATATATTATTAATGTGATTTGGTAAGAAAATGTTTGGAAGTGAAGGATGTTTCATTGGGGTTCTTATTTAATTAGAACTAAAAGTTGACTTCTTGAAATCTAGGTAACTTCTATACAATTATGATCTCACTTTAAGTACAAGATTCTTATTAATACATGGATTTATTAAAACCTTTGTCGGCATTTTCTCTTGTATGTTATTGATGCTTACATGCTCAATGAGCTAATACCTAAATGGGTAGGACGTATACTCTACTTAGGGTATGTATAGGTTAGCTAATGGGGCTTTACCATTCACCCTCCCCATTGTGAACATGGAAAAGTCCCAGGTCATGGTGATTACAATATAGATTTATCAAAGTGCTTGGCATGAAACTCATAATCCATGATGAGAATGTGGGTGCATAATAAACACAAAATTATGGTCAAGCTTTGAGTCTCCCCAACTCTAAATCAAAATCAATTTGCACTTTTCAAACTTCATCTTCTCAAGTATAAATGAGACAATTTGTTTAGTAAATGGTTTTTTGAAAATTTTGAGCGACATTAGGATTAATTGGTAAACGTTTCTAGCAAAAAATTGTGACGTAGTGAAAGAACAAATGCATTCCTTGGGATTTTAGTTAATGCATCTTTGATTTGTAAAGAAGGTTGTTAAGATTGAAACAATGTTTCATGAACATAGAAAGATCAACATTAGTTTTTTCTTGTTTTAAATTTGTTACTTTCAAATCATGTGCATTTGTACCTTTATCATCCTCTTTAGAGTACAATTTAAAGTAGCAACACATTTTATTAACAACAAGTTGATGATGTTTAGGAGCACTAGTATTAACAAAATTGTAATAAGGGTGCCAATTTCTTGTGTAAATCTTGAGATTTGGTATTGATTTCTGTGTGACTTTTTCCTAATGAAAATAAATAACGTTTCTTAATTTTCATTCCTTTTTCTCATTATGTCACCGTTGTCATCTTTTTTCAATTTTATATATATTTTTTTATACGCTTTCCCTGTACACTATTTTTTGTACATATAAATATACATAATTCATGAGACTATATAGAAAGGGGATGTTCATATTTACCAGCCATTGAATTTGCCTCTTGATTGGAGAATGGAGAAGTTCCTTCTTGAGGCATTTCTTATAGAAACTTTCTTAATCCATTATAATGAAAATTATTTTATTTTTGTATTAGATATTAGTCAGTTTCATGCAATAAAAAAATGGAGAGCCGGAAATATGGTACGATAATTCACCACTTCACCATTTGAACATGTAACTTAGTTTGCATTATTATTCCTATGTTTTTACTTCAAGGTTGAATACTAAGTTCCTAAGGTGTTCCTTTCTATGGTGATGTTTTATTTTCTTTCTTTATACAGGTCATCTAGACACGTGGTGGCCACTAGTTCCCAACTAAAGAAAACTTGTTCGAGTTTCTAGTAAGGATTCCTATGGTTTTTAATCTTGTGATTATTTGACGTCATTTTTATTTTGGGAAAGAATATTTTTTTTTGGAATGCCGGAGAAGACACCGGTGGAGATGTAAAAAAATTTGTTTACAAATGCAATGTACATTCCATGATATCGTCTCTTTATTGTTTGATCATATTTTAAATGTTTCTTTTCATTTTTCTTTGTATTTTAATTATTAAATTGAAAATACTTGGTATCATGTCCATTTAAAAAATAGCCAAAGCTTGAAGATGAAATCAACATTAAACTTAATTGATTGAAATTCTTTTAGTTGTTTTGTGTTAAAATCTTTTCATGACTATTAGAAAATTTTAATTTCATGTTTTTATTTAAGGAGTACATGTTGTTTATATACTTGACCAAGTTCACATGTTAGAGAATACAATGTTGTTGCAAATAAAATGACAAGGATTCAACATCACACCTTAGATTATTTGTTTTCACAAGTTATGTACAACTTGATCTTTTTAGCATGTAACTTAGTTGAAATGATTGTCCCTAAGATTTCCTTGAAGGTTGAATACTAAGTTACTAAGGTGTTGCTTTTTATGATGGAATTATATTTGCTACTTTTATCTAGGTCATCTAGCCACATAGTGACCATTATCGCCCAACTGAAGAAAACCTGTTTGAGTATCTTGCTTCTATGGGGAAAAATGGCTTTGACGTTACTGATGTCGAGGTATATGTCATATAAATCCTTTATAGTCTACTTTAGTATATATTATAATCTTCATCATCTTTCATGTGTTATACTCTACATTGTAATTTTTTTTTTTTTAAATGAACTCAGAATTGATGGTAAGAAGTGGGAATTGAAGAAATAGAAGAAAAATAACACTAGAGCAACAAACGAAAAAAGAGAGAGAGAAGAGAATCAGTCTAATGTTACTCTTAAAGTGAATATGCTGTATAAGACATGCAAATAGAGCTTGATGGTCAAGTCTTCAAAGTTGGTGAATTCACTTGCAATCCCTTGGCAACATAACGATAATGTTTTGAAGTGATGAAACAATATGTCATTTGTAAATTGTAGGCCCACCAATACTAAGTTGGAAACTCATATTGTAATACTTGACATTTCATATAATATAATTTTTCTGGTTAAAATTATTGATAGTTGCACCTGATATTCTTTAGTATTGTAATTAACATATATAACTTTCTATGGCATTTTTTGGATTTAGTCACAAAGTCATATTAATTAATTTATGTTTATTAATAATGAACACATAAAATCAATCCCAAATTACTAAATTAGTAGTTTATACTCATTAATGATAAACAAAAGTAAAATGAATATACTACTAAATTATTAGTTTATACTGATTATTAATAAAGTAAATAAAATGAATATAAACTACTAAATTAGTTGTTTATTAATGAATATGAAACTACCAAGAAAAGATAAATGACTAGTGAAAATGATAAACTTGTGATTACAAATCTCGACTAAGTTTTGCATATATAACAATATTAGTCGCTAATTTACAATATCTTATAACATGACCCAAATTTAGTCATATTTATTTCGTATTAACTAGTTTCAAGTGGTGACTAAATTTTTCATATATATGACTATTAGTAGCTAATTTACAGTATCTTATAGCACAATAAAAATTTAGTCATATTTCTTTAGTCATCAATTGGTTTCAAGTTATGACTAGATTTTTCATATATATGAATATTAGTAGCTAATTTATAGTATCTTATAATACGACCAACATTTTGGTCAAATTTATTGATCATTAATTAGTTTTCTAGGTTGATCATATAGTAATATATTTGTCGTATATTTGGTCATTAATTTTGGGAATTAATAACTAAATCAATGACTAAATTAAATACTAAGTTAATGTCCAAATGTATGAATAAATATATTAGTAGATGATAAAATTGAGACGACCAATTAATGACTAAGCTAAAAATGACTAAAATTCGGTCGCGTTATAAGATACTGTAGATTACCTAGTATTGGTCACTGATTGAAAAAAGGTCATTTATATCCAAAATTTAGTCCTTTCCTTAGTAGCTAATTAGCCATTTTGTACTACTGAAAAATAGATCAATGGCTGCTTGGCTTCTTTTCTTATATGACATGATTGTGTATACAAGTAATTGATTAAAAAATGCATAGTTAGAAAAAGTTAGCAATTGAAAATAGAATAAACTACTTAGAACTCATCATCAATTGAGTCTTTTAATTTAATTTTTTGTAAAAATGTACCTTTACTTACATTAAGAGATTTATTTCAAAAATATATTACATTTATAAACATGTATCAATGCATATAACTAAATAAAATTTATTACGTGCTCCATGTCTTGTTAGCATCTATTAGATTATTTCAATTATAAATAATTATTTACTAATTGAAATTTAAAAAAGGTTAATAAGGACGGGAAAATAAAATATCCAATGGTACAAAAAGTTTAAGTACATTTATTTATGACACATATCTTGAATTAACTCCAAGAATATACCTAACATTAACTATTGATTAATTATTCCCCTTTTTTAGGAAAATCATTTCATTTTACATGGAGTTTTATTTCCAAGGAAATAATGTCACATTTGTACACTTATATTAAACGTCATGATAGGAAAATAAAAGTCAATAAATGGCTTTATATAGACCACTTGAAATCATTACTAGTTACGTCTAATTTGTTTTGAAAAAACTATATATTTACTTACATTAAGAGCTACATTTAAAAAATACTTGACATTTTGATGGAGGAGTGTCCTACCCAATAGAAGCATTGTATATTTGGTTGAGTTAGGAAATCTGATGTTTGATAATGAATTTGATTTATTAATAGGAAATTTTGTACACTTTTAATAATTTGAGTGATAAATATGTATGTGAGGTTTTAAATGTAAATATTGTCAATTATGTGATAATATGAGAGATGTTAGACCTCTGAAGACCTCATAAATATCTTGGGGATTAAGTGATTCTAGAATAGGAAATTAGTTGAGTTAAAAGTCAATTGAGAGATTTGGTACAATGTACTCATAAAGGTAGAATTTAGATATAGAACTGTTGTTGAGATGCTCAAGGGATCATTAACATATTTTAGGAACTCGTTGAGAGATCTATGGAGAATAACTAGGAACCCGAATGATCGATAACAATGTTTTTGTTCCAATAATTGTAAGCCTAACAGGGCATGTAGAGAAGAGGTGAGTATGGAATGTGGAGAGAAAGGTGAGGGTTCCATTCCCATATTGGAAATCAGGACAAGTATTATATATATTTGATACTTGTTAATGAAATGCATTTTTATTGGCATTGGAACTTTGAATATCTCTATTAATGTGAAGTAAATATGTTTTCTCCTCTAGATTATGAATGTTTTAAATGTTTGAATTGTTATGGTTATATATCTCTAGTGGTTCATGACTACAGAAACATGTGATTTTGGTCGAATGTTTGGGAACCCACTTACTACATCGAATGTATGTGAAAATATCTTGAATCTTGTTGAATGCATTGAACTATGGATTTCCTTCTGAGAGGATTGCTGTGTTGAGAAATATTGATGAAATTGCATCTACATACAGGTGAACAATCAAGATTGCGTTGACCTTGAAGTCTCTTCCTTAGGAAATTGATGTTAAAATTGGATGAAGTAGACTCTAATGAAATAAAAAAATGACCATAGGTTGAAGGTGGGTTGCAGGGGTTTTGGAACCTTGACATATGTTCTTTCATGTAATATTGGAGTTACAGCCAAATTTTGAACAACTAAGAGAATTAGAGTCTTGGAGATCTGTGAAGGTCAAAGATAGTTGATCCATTCATTGAGAGATTCTCTACTTGATTCAAGGTTGAAATGATCAGTTGCACGGAATTTACTCTGTTATGTTCTTTAGATAATGCCACAGTGGAAATGTGACCAGTGTGATCAAGGATCCGTGGGAGAGGAGACCATCCACAGTTTTAGTCATGTAAACGAACCTCAAGGGGATATTTAACAAGATTCTTGTCATTGAAATTATCTCAGGAATATGGTAGCATCGGAAACTAGAAAAGTCGCGCTAGAAAATAAATGGGTCACACCTAAGACAGAAGGGTCTTGGTGAGACAGAAGGGTCCCGCCTGAGATAGGAAGGTCACATCATCGGTTGCACATGAGGCAGAATGGTCACACTAGCAATGTAGAAGTGTAGCACCATTTTAGAATTGTCTTTGATTGACCTTTAGGAGTTCATGCTCTCACCTTCAACATTTCCCCACGTCAAGTTGCACTAAAGGTAAATGAGCATATGGGTTTCTAGTAATAGAGGGTTGACATACTCATGTGTTTGCTTAATCACACTAAGACTATTGATTTGGAGCATAGGTTTGGTAGGTCATCATTTTAGTATCAGAGCAAGTTAAAGCTCTTTGGGGAAAACTAGAATAGAGTTATGCTCTTGAAGTTGTATATGCAGATAGAATTGTGCTTGCAGAGAGAGGATATTAGTAAAAAATGACAGAAAAAAGCAGGAAAACAAAGCTAGTGTTATTTATGTGTATTTGTTAAGGATAGTACACAAGAAGAAAGGATCATATGCCAAGGAAAATGGCATGAAGAAGAGTCAAGAAGAGATTGACAAAGAGAAAGTTGAGATAAAATTCTATCTTGAGTTATTGATGGATATGTTATAGAGGAAAATGGAAGACCAAAGGTATGGTTGGATTATGAAAATGAAAGTCAAATGGCATAGTTTCCAAGTGATGTGGGAGCATACATTGAATGCTCAATTGAAGGAAGAGTTACTCAGAGTAAATGAGTATGAGGAGGAATTTTTGGTATGTGAACAAGAATATGGCCCATTGATTTTTGAAAGCAATGGAGATACAAAGAAGAAATATAAAAAGGATCTTCTGAATCATATGAAGGATTCAAAGTAGTAAGAAGACCTGGTGGCTGAAGCATCGAGTGAGACCACAACGTCTTATGATTTTAAAACTCACAGTTTGTGTTTGATTGCAAGTATTGCAGGAGATAGGCAGACTTTTGAGGATGTCTGTTAGGCCCCTATACTACTAGTGTAACCCCTTATTGTTATTAGTACAAATCACTTATTATATTGATGTACCAATGTAGTGCCCATATTGTTACTATTGTGCTCCATAGAAGCCCGCTATTGTTATTATTGTGCCCTTACATTATTATTGTTATGTCGGCTCTGATTATGTTATGAGCCCTTAGACTCCTATATATAGAAAGGAGGTCTTTTCATTTGTATCATTGAAGAATTGTTCATTTATGTAATGTAAAGAGGTTTCCCCCGAAGAGGCTGAATTCCTAAGGCGTGGAATCTC
>APFE030307141.1:3615-58298 GCA_000404065.3 Pinus taeda
TCCTCAATGTGCTCCATTATTGAACCCTTTTGTTTGAGACTTATCAATTAGCTAAAAAAAGTGTTGCTTTTTGTATCCTCATAATGTGCTATCAATTCTTCCATAAACATTGCCCAAGTGATAATTTTTTTACGAGAGCAAAGCCATTGATACCATACAAATTGATTTGATTCCAAATATAAAGTTGCAATACATACCTTTTGCTATCAAACTTGCCATCAAACTTCCTCATATTGATTTTTGGAATATGGTTGGTCTTTGATCCCACATTAGAGTCTATGAAATCATGATTAACATTTCTTTTTTTCGCATCATGAGTTTCCTTTACTACCTTTTCACCATTAGTAAGTATTTCTTGTAGAAAATTTGTCAAATCTGTCATGTCTCTCTTCAAATCTGTCTTCAAATCTATCTTCAAATCGTCCATCCTAGCTTCCACGTCCTTTATCTTAGCTTCTATTAGATTTTGTGAGAGTGACATTTGTTGCACTTAGTCTTGTAATTTTGATATATCATGTAGCATTTCTTCCTCTTCTTCATGAGTCATGCTAGACCTTTCAGTTTGCTTACTAGGTGTTTGCATTTTCTTTCCTCGTGGCATCAGTTACCGATAATAATGCTCTACTATGCCCTTTGAATTCCTTCAAAATAAATTTTCAAACCAAGCTTAAGCAAAAATTTAAAAAACTCTACACACATTTTTTCACTTTGTAGGAGCTCGATATTGTCTTTGATGTATCTTTGTACTTTCGGATCATCCAGTTTTGAAATTGTGACCTACAGTAGGCCTCTGTGTCTTCTTTCCAATGCCACTAGTGTGATCCAAATTGGATTCTCCAAGGAAAAATTATTCGAAATCTCCCATAATGACCTGATTATAGACTAGTTCAGTATAGCGAACTTGTACAATGTGCCACGAGTCATTGTTTCAACCTTTGGCTCTAAAAACTATATACAAGAAACTACAATCCGTCCTATTTCTATACCTTCTTACGAAAGTTCAATCCGATGCTCAGAGAGAAATTTATGATGATTTCCCCTAGGTCACCTGTTTGGAATGTAATTCAAGAGTTTGCAAAAAGATCAACTTCCTCAGATCATATCTCCGCAAATATAGCACAAAAATATTTGAAATTCAAACCTGAGATTTAGTGCAATTTCTTCTCAAATGGGTTCTTTTTAGCTTCTGAATGTCGCAAAAAAAAAAGTTATAGTGAAAATTCCACGATGACCTATTTGGAGCAGCGAAACCCTAGAATCCAAAGCTCTGATACCAAATGTTATGAAACCAAGTCAAGAAAAAGATATAAAATATTGATCAATGCCTTAGAATTCAGCCTCTTCGAGGGGGAAACCTCCTTTACATTACATAAATGAGCAATTCTTGAATGATTCAAATGAGAAAACCTCCTTTCTATATATAGGAGTCTAAGGAGTCACAATATAACCCAGCCGACCTAACAATAATAATATAAGGCCACAAAAATAACAATGGAGGGATTCTATGGGGCACAGTAATAACAATATGGGGACAATACGGGCACACCAATATTAATAAGGGATACAACTACAATAGTAATGGGGTAATCACTAGTATTATAGGGACCCAACATTTTTCCATGTGATCATCTACATCATACTACCATAAATGCATAACTTTTAGTGCATAAATAAACATAACAACATACTAGTTGCCTTACCTTATCATACTAATGCCAAACATGTTACCCTGAACTACTCACATGTCAACCACATGTTCCAAATATCAAGAAAATCATATCTATCAATTTGAAATCAATTTTTACGAAGACTAAAAATCATGTCATAATCCATATTCAACTCATAGTCATTAGACATAATGCCACAACTGTCACCTATTACACTCAAGTACATGTTAGCTATCTCAACACATATGTGTGAGTTAAACCATCTTAAAACAAGATTATTTCTTGATGCAATCTTATAGACACATACTCATATCATGCAATTAATCAAACATTCAAACAAATTATAAATGTACCATGTTAGATCAATCAACTAGACACCATAATAAACACCAAACACTCAAACACCAAATAGACAACACAAGCCAACTCATTTCCTAATGCATCTCATGGGAGGTTATCTTGTCTGCACAATCAAGCGAGATTAGCATGATATAACTTCACAACATATGAACTCAACCATAAATAAGATCATGATATCCATAACAGTAACTAGCTAACATGTTCACATCATAAACTCATAAACAATTTTCATTCATGCATAAGAATCAGATATGCACCATTAGTATTGATTAGTATGACATAATATCACAATGTATTAACTCATACCTGAATGACATAACCATGATCATCTGCATAGTTCAATTCAAATTAACACAAAACATAATAACATCAAGACCTCAGCTATGACCATAATCGTCAAGAATACGATCGCAATGCATAAAACAACAGGTTCCTATCCTTCATGACTAACTGATGCATGTACATATGATCACACTGATTAACTAACATCTATCATACATATAACAATAATAATAATATAATGGCAAACATGTATATAACCCTAATGCATATAACAATAAATTAACTAACATATGTGCATGTCAAATATACAATACCTGTATGATGATCGTTTCTTACCTCAAGGTCCAATGCTGCAACTTCACTTTGATGATCTGGATCTCTTGCTTTATCTCAACCAACTCATTTCCATCATAACATACCAATAACATCATGATGACCTAATTTCATACAATGGCATTAAAATTACTTAAAATCTCTTGTAAGAATATTATGGAAAATTTTGTGGTGACTAGAGTCTCACCTTAAAGAGGATAGATGTAAATCTTCAATCCTTTTCCTTGTTACAATGGAAGAAGCATTAATACTATAAATATGTCTATAAAGAAAACCCTTATGGGAGGATATCTACCTAGGGTTTTGAATTTAGACTAAATTTTAAAATTAGCTAAGGATAAATACCATGAAGTTTGGATGGAAACATCATAATGCTTGACAAAAGGCGAACATCACAACAAAGCCCTCTAAGGAAGCTGGGGTCTAACCTGCAACATATCACCATGACACAAATTTAATGGACATAATATACGATAATTTAAATCCAAATACACAAAGTATGTACACATAATAGAGGGAAATGAATAAATAGAACAAGATGGTTGATTCAGAGACATGGTGTGCCAATCTTGTCTGGGTAGAAATGTAATCCTCGTTCTCGGCAAAATTTCAGCATGAACATTCAACTATAGTGTTAAGTACTTTGAATGAAAACTGAAAACTTCATTATTTACTGAAGAATCCATGGGATTGCAATTCTTTGATCTCAACTGTAATGCTCCTAGAAAACTGTAATTATTTTTATTTTACCACAGTAAAAGCAAACTGAACATTTATTGTTGTTATTTGTTGAATAAAATAATATTAGTAATTTTTTAAAATCGGAAATGATTTGGATGATTTGTGGATTTTGTAACTTTTGATGGAAAGAAGTTAGAAAGGCAGTAGTTGGAAAGAAACCCCAACTACCCTCTCTAACTGGAATGCTCTAGGAAAAAGGAGTGAGGGGAGGAAAAACAGTGTTGATAGGTCAGACGGTAAGGGAAAGGAAATGCTAAGTCTGGTGATGACCAGATAGCATGAGCACTGTGTGCGACAATACTTGCAAAAGGCAGTGGTCTGGCGAGTGTGCTTGGGGGGCAATGGGGTCCCGAAGGACGAATCTCATGGTTGGGTGGTGAAAGCAACAGATATTGAAGGTGAACTTTATCTTGGAGTCTTATTTGTTTTTCTCGGAAAGACTCAAGTATGTGGAACTCTTCCGAAACCCGTCTGCTGGACAAAATACTTTCATTTGTTTTTGAAATCATTATGAGTTTATAAATATAATTAAACATGTTGAGTTGTAGCTCTTAATCAAGTAATTAGTTGGTACTGTTGCAATAAGTTTAGTAGTATTACCATATAGAAGTAACACATGAGATCATAGGAGTCTTGTTGTGTGAAGCTGGCAATGACTCCTGTTAGTTGAAGTAGGTTTTTGACTGATCTGGAATGGTAGATTAAATTTAACATGTTGTTGATGTTTAGCTGAGTGGTGTTGGCGAATGTATTATAAATGAGGTGAAGTTTTTGTTTGAGTTAATCTGTGTATTCAAAGTTTCTTAATAACTAAGAAGTTTGTATAACTAGGGTGGGTGTACTCTAGTACCTAAGGAGTATTACTTAAAAAACTAACATGTATGAAACAAACACCTTAGACAGTAAAATGGTACCAAACTAGAAATAAATGCGTAGTAAACTTATGATAGATTAGTCAAGATCTTTTGTCAGGGAAAAGCTGGGCTATGCCAAAATAAAAGATTTCAAATAGACTTGACAAGTGTTGCTGAAGGATTCCACCCCGATCATAAGACAGGATGGAAACCCACAGTAATAACCCTCTCTCAGTTTATTCTAAATCATTTGAGCGAAAACAGAGAATAAATATAATAACCCTCTCTTTGTATATTCTAAATTTTTCATGCGAAAACAGGGGAAATTATACTAAACCCTCTCTCAGCTTATTCTAAATTATTCATGTGAAAATAGGGGAAATTATAATAAAACCTTCTTTCAACTTATTCTAAATTATTCATGTGAAATAGAGAAGATTATAAAAACCCTTTTCCAATCCTATTTCTAAATTCGGTACTCAAATGGAAAAGAAGCATTCAACGTTGTTAAAAACAGAGAAATTCACGTAGACAAACATAGCTTCTTAACCACAGTATCTTTACTTGTAGAATAATTCTTGGGTTCATTGCGAGGATTAATTAAAAGTAGTATTAACATCTCAATGACCAACGAAGAATCGTATTCATAAAAACAAGAAGTAGAAAATAATTCGCTTGCTGAAATCCAAATCAAACTGTCATAAACTGTAAATATATTCCAGGTAACAGAAACGATGATACACACAAACCCTAAGCTTGTAACAACATATTAACTTATAATTCAGAAGGACTGTAATGGCAAATAAGACCGTATATCCATACAGAACACATGGCCATGACCTCTTACAAAATTTAACAGAAAATAGAGCAGCGTTTAGAATAAAAGGCCTCAACCTTGATAAATAACATTATAACTTTAATAACTTCAGAGAGCTGAGAATGCCCTAGTAAAAATTTGAGGAAACAAGCGGGACTATGCTAGCGGAGTCTGAGCTATAGACTCCGCAAATAAAACCCTCGACCACAAGAGGGTGGAAATATCGAGAAGCGAGAAAAAACACTTGAACTAGGCAAGAGCTTGTAAAAAACTTAACCGAAAACCAGAAGTAGAGTATCCAGTAGAGCCCGAGTACATCCATGAGTTCAAATACTAGCACCCATGACTCTGGAAGCTCACCTGGGAGTCTTGCGCGACGATGTCGAATAGCAACAACCTTGGGTACCTCTTGTTGATACCCAGAGGTTCCCGGGACCATATCCACTGACCCTATAGACAAAGGGCAAGAAAGAAATCAAAGGATCAACGATTCTATTTACGGAATGCAAGTAAACAAGGAAAACTGAAGAGAATTCGATATAAAACAACTTAAATGAGGCAAAGCGAAGAACCATCCACACAGAAAGCAAATCCACAACCTTGTTCCCTGAGATAGCCGACCTGAGATAGGGTATCATCAGCACACTGAATCGACTGGCTGAAGTAGTAGGAGAGAAGCCAATGCCAAAGAACAGAGTTGTTAGATGAGTCCCTTGTTTCCAATATGGAGAATGTGAAATTCCACAGGAGTAAGCTCAGCCATCAGATCAAAGGCCCAAGCCATCCGCCTTTCATGTGGAGAGAATGCCAAGGCGCATAGCTGTGGAGAGATAGCCTGCTTGTGCCACATAGCCATGGCCAAGCCAGTGAACACACAAATCAACTAGTCGAATGATCCAGATGTAAGCGTTTATGGTAATAATTAATGTATAACATAAAGACCAAACCCCAGACTTAATGCAACTGATAGATAATAGGAAAAGGGGTACCTTATAGTACAACCTCATAATGAGATCAGGTACTAATCACATCAACACAGATAGCGAGACCAAAGGGAATGATAGAACACCAAAATATTACCATGTCACCTGTATTATGTGTCACATAAATGTAGTGTATATATAAATTAAACATGATCAGGGTTTTGTTAAAGAATTTTTTTTATAAATATGGCCTTTGAAGTGTAATTAGCATTTATGAGTAGGTAGAGTTATGACATGTGGTATCACAGCAGGGTTTCAAAACTGAGACCTCTGGCAACTTATCTAAGAAAAAAATAATATAGATATCGTTATCCTTATTGTTTATGATCTAATTGTTAATCACTAGCTTGTTGAAGCTTAGGGAATCCATACAAAAGTAGACTATGCAGAGAACGGATAGTGTACCACCCAAGAATGTGGCTAGTACTGGACCTGCAACATTTGTTGAGCACAATCCTGAAATATGGGTGCAGTTAGGGGAGGAGGCTCACAACACAAATATCATAATACTGGAAATGGTTCAAGAGTTAAAGAATGAGATGGCTCACCTATGGGAAGACAATGTAAGATTAACAATGGAACAGGAAAAAATTATGAAAAGCCTATTCGATAGGTAGAATCAGCACCAGCCTATTCCGAACCCTGAATAGGAGCAGAGGTCAGAAGAATAGGATTACCATACAGAACATGAAGGAACCAATGGGCGGGAGGAGAATCAGGAGGAAAAGTCTAATAATGCCTCAGAGCATCCAACATCAAAGAGATAGTGAGTTGAATTGCAGGGTGAGTTCCAAAAAATTAAATAGCCACTATTCGATGGAGAGTTGGAGGAGGCCACCAAAGCCTGGCTTATTAACATGAATAAATATTTTCAATTATATGAATATGATCACAACTTAAAAGCTCAGTTGGCTATCTTCCAACTACAAGGGAAAGCTACTTTATGGTGGGAGGAAGTCAAGACTGTACGAGGGGTAAATGAGCAAAATATAACTTGGGAAAAATTCCAAAAATATTTTAAGGAAAGATACTTGACTGAATGATTTTATGGCAAGAAATAAAAAGAATTTCACGACCTACATCTTGGGTAGCAAACCGTGGATGAGTTCATCACCTGATTTACCTCTCTACTCTGTTATGCACCTTACATACGAGAGGAAAAGGCCAAGGCACAGTGGTTTGCCAACAGTTTACCCTTGCTATGAGAGAAAGAATTGAGTTTGAAAACCTAAAGACAATGGATGAGGCCACACGAAAGGCCAGAATATGTTATCAACAAAGTAAGCAGAAGGGAGAAATTCTAGGTAAAAGATGGGTTGATAAGAAAAGTAGTAATATTTCAGTGGGTAATAAAGGAAATCATGGTGGTATGGGCAAAGGATTTTCCAAAGGACAAAATAGCAGAAATCTACAAAGGAATCAGCCTAGATTTAAGCCACTCTCTGAACCCAGAATTAGTGATCAATTTGGTAAAGTAGTTAATCAAGGGATAGTGAGGCCTTCGATACAATGCTAGGGATGTGGAGGCCCACACTATGTTAAAAATTGTCCTCATCAAAAGGGCACCGAATAGGTTTCTCAGATACATGAAGCATCAATAGTAGGTGACGTGGCCTAGAGTATACCAAAAATTAATGCTGCTCTCGAAGATCATTAGGCAAAATATCAGCTGACTATAGTAGAATTTGAAGGTAAAATTCTTGATCATATTGTGTCTGTTTTAATTGATCCTAGAGCTACATTAAGCTACGTTAGTCCTAAAATTGAGGAACAATGTAAATTACAGACTGTCAAATTTAAAAATCCTGGGTTGGTACAGCTAGAAACCAGGGCAAAGAGACGTGTGTTGGCCAAGTTCAATAACTATCCTTTGGAAATAGTTGGTTAGCCTATGTTGGCAGACTTAAACGTACTTCCTCTTGGATCGTATGACTTGCTAATAGGCATGGATTGGCTGGAAAAACACTAGTCTATTATAAACTGTAAAACGAAAACTATCTACTACAAGAATGAGTTAGGAGAAAAGCAGGAGATGCAAGGTATTTTGAGGCCGGTACAGATTTGACCAATAACTGCCTCCTAATTGGCAAAGTGTATCAGGTAAAAATGTTAGATCTATGCTATTCAGGTTGGGTATACCAACTCAAAGGACAAGTCTACCACCTTAGAAAGCATTCCAGTTATTCAAGAATTTGTAGATGTGTTTCCTGAAGACACACCAGGCTTGCCACCCAAAAGAGACATAGAATTCACTATTAAGTTGGTTCTAGGAGTAGCACCGGTGTCCCACGTGCCCTATCATATGAGCATACCAGAACTGATAGAATTGAAAATGAAACTATAAGAAATGTTGGATAAGAAATACATTCACCCTAGTGTGTCACCCTAGGGAGCTCCTATGTTGTTCATCAAAAAGAAGGATGGAACCCTCCATATGTGTATGGAATACTGTTAGTTTAATAAGTTGACAATCAAGACTAAGTACCCCTTACCTTAAATTGATGAACTTTTGGACCAAGTAAAAGGGGCAACCGTATTCTCAAAAATTGATTTACGATCAGGATACCACCAGATCAGTATCAAAGAGGAGGACATAGCCAAAACTACCTTTAGGACTCGTTATGGACATTATGAGTTCATGGTATTACCCTTTGGGTTGATCAATGCCCCTGCAACTTTTATGTGTTTAATGAACAACGTATTTCACCAGTACTTAGAAAAAATTGTGTTAATTTTTATTGATAATATACTGATATATTCTCGAACTATTGAGGAACATAAGGAACACCTCAAGCCAATCCTGCAAACTCTCTGAAAACATTAGTTGTACGCCAAGTATAGTAAGTGTGATTTCTTCAAGGAACAAATTCAATACTTAGGGCATATTATTACCAAAGAAGGAATCGCGATGGATCCCAAGAAGATAAGGACTATAATGGAATGGCCAGTAATAAAGGACGTAGCGGATATAAGATCCTTCATGGGGTTAGCTGGCTATTATAGACGGTTTGTGGAAGGATTTTCAAGAGTGGCTTATCCTATCACCTTCCTGCAAAAGAAGAGAAAAACCTTTAAATGGACCACTGAATGCCAAAAAGGTTTTGAGCAGCTCAAGCATCTGCTCACCACGACACCAATATTAAGCATAGCAAATCTGAGTAAGGATTATGTGGTGTGTACAGATGCAAGTAAGGAAGGAGTATGGGGGAGTATTAATGTAGGAGGGTAAGGTAATTGCCTATGAATCTAGGAAATTAAAGGAGTATTAGTAGAAATATTCCTCTTATGATTTGGAGTTGACAGCGGTAATCCACACATTAAAAATGTGGTGCCACTATCTGGTGGGAAAAAAGTTTCTGCTGTTGACAGACCATCACAGCTTGACTAGTTACTTCAACCAGCCTACCTTAAATGCTAGGTAGGCTCAGTGGGTAGATTTATTAAGTGGATTTGATTTTGAGATTAAACATCTGAAAGGAAAATAGAACTGGGTGGCAAATGCTTTCAGTCGGAAGGTTCATTGCCTCTATGAAATTTCTTGCAGTGAAGGGAAGACTACTTTTGTTTAGATGATTAAAAAAGCAGCAGAACAAGATCAGAATTATCAGCAAATAGGACAACAAGTTTAGAACTCAACCAGCCATGAATACTGACAAGGATATGCAGTGGATGTCGCTAGCATGTTGTGTTATAAAAAGAGATTATTTGTACTTGACCAAAGTAACATTAAAAACATGATTCTATATGAATTCCATAAAAGTACTTATGCGGGGCACCCGAGGTACCAAAAATTGATTACCACACTCCGAAAGGAGTACTATTGGCCAGGCATGAAAAGGGATGTAGCAGAATATTTAACGTGTTGCTTGGAGTGTCAACAAATCAAAACAGAGCATCAGCACCCCGCAGGGTTATTACATCCACTACCAATTCTGGAGTGGAAGTGGGAAACCATTTCAATGGATTTTATAACAGGTTTATCCAAATGCAAAAGGAACAACGATTATATCATGGTAGTGGTAGACAAACTAAGTAAATCAGCCCACTTTATACTAGTACAGTCCACTTACAAAGCTGTGCAGATTGCTCACATTTTCATGCAAAACATTTTCAGACTACATGGGCTACCTAAAACTATAATCTATGATCGGGGCGTAAAATTTACATTAGCCTTCTTGAGAACTCTGTTTGATGGGTTAGGGACTCAATTAAACTTTAACACCACCTATCACCCTCAAATAGACAGAAAAACAAAATGGGTAAATCAGGTCGTAGAAGATATGCTAAGATCTTATGTGATGTAGCAGCCACCTAAATGGGAAGACTATCTGCACCTGGTCGAATTTGCATACAACAACGGTTATCATACCTCTCTATGGATGAGCCCATTTGAAGTGTTGTGTGGATGAAAATGTTGTACACCCTCCAGTTGGGGATGACCTGAAGACAAGTTGATGCTAGGACCTAAAATGTTAAAAGAGACGGAGGAAATGGTCAAGAAGGTGCGAATGAATTTAAAGACAACCCAAGACAGCCAAAAGAGTTT
The DNA here is from genome assembly GCA_000404065.3 of Pinus taeda. Taxonomy (NCBI): domain Eukaryota; kingdom Viridiplantae; phylum Streptophyta; class Pinopsida; order Pinales; family Pinaceae; genus Pinus; species Pinus taeda. The sequence continues at coordinate 14,199 of APFE030307141.1, forward strand.
TTCTGACCGGAAAAGAAGTTTTAGAGAATTCCAAGTGGGTGATCATGTATACGTGAGGATTCGAGCAAAAAGGAGTACGTTGCAATGGAGTGGGTGTACCAAGCTGGCACCCTGGTTTTGTGGACCTTTCTAAATCTTAGCAAGAGTTAGGCCAGTAGCTTATCAGCTCACCTTGCCAAGCCATATTTGGGTCCATAATGTATTCCATGTGTCGGTTTTAAAAAATACGTTTATGATCCTAAGCATATTGTCAATTGGAATGATATACAGGTAAGAAAGTATATTAGGTGAGCTAGAGAAAATAAGTTGTTAAATAAGAAACTGAATTCAATGTTGTGTGTGTTTCAGGTCAAGCCGGAAGGAGAATTCCTAGTCGAGCCACTAATTATACTCGATGAGAGAGAAGTAATGATATGGAAGCGAGCCATTTCCCATATTAAAGTGTAGTGGCAGTACTTTGGGCCGAAAGAGGCCATCTGGGAGGATGAGAAGCTCATAAAAGAAGCTTATCCAGGATTGTTTATAGCCAAAAAACATTGGGACGATGTTTGATGTCAGGGGGGAGATGTAATGTTCCCAGAAAACTGTAATTATTTTTATTTTACCACAATAAAAACAAATTGAGCATTTATTGTTGTTATTTGTTGAATTAAATAATATTAGTATTTTTTATTAAATCAGAAATGATTTGGATGATTGGTGGATTTTGTAACTTTTGATGGAAAGAAGTTGGAAAGGAAGTTGTCAGAAAGAAACCCTAACTACCCTCCCTAATTGGAAAATACTCCAAGAAAAAGGAGTGAGGGGAGGAAAAGTCGTGTTAATATGTCAAAAAGTAAGGGAAAAGAAATGATAAGTCTAATGATGACCAGATAACATGAGCATTGTGTGCGGCAATACTTGTAGAAGACAGTGGTCCGGCGAGTGTGTTGGGGGAGATTGGGTCTCGAAGGACAAATCTCATGGTTGGGTGGTGAAAGCAGCAGATATTGAAGGTGAACTTTATCTTGGAGTCTTATTTGTTTTTCTTGGAAAGACTCAGTATGTGGAACTCTTCTGGAACCCATCTACTAGACAAAATAATTTCATTTGTTTTTGAAATCATTATGAGGTTATAAATATAATTAAACATGTTGAGTTGTAGCTCTTAATCAGGTAATTTTTTGGTACTTTTGAAATAGGTTTAGTAGTATTACCATACAGAAGTAACACATGAGATTATAGGAGTCTTGCTATGCGAAGCTGGCAATGACTCTTGTTATTTGAAGCAGGGTTTTGACTAATCTGGAATGGTAGAATAAATTTAACATGTTTTTGATGTTTAGCTGAGTAGTGTTGGTGAATGTATGATTATAAATGAGGTGGAGTTTCTGTTTGAGTTAATCTATGTATTCAAAGTTGCTTAAAAACTAAGAAGTTCGTATAACTAGGGCGGGTGTACTCTAGTACCCAAGGAGTATTACTTAAAAAACTAACATGTATGAAACAAACACCTTAGACAGTAAAATGGTACCAAACCAGAAATAAATCTGTAGTAACCCTGTGATAGATTAGTCAAGATCCTTTGTCAGGTGAAAACTGGGCTATGCCAAAATAAAAGATGTCAAACACGCTTGACAAGAGTCACTGAAGGATTCCACTTGAGCCATAAGATGGGATTGAACTCCACAATAATAACCCTCTCTCAGTTTATTCTAAATCATTCGAGCAAAAATAGAGAAGAAATAAAATAACTCTCTCTCAGTATATTCTAAATTATTCATGCGAAAGCAGGGGAAATTATAAGAAACCCTCTCTCAGCTTATTCTAAACTATTCATGCAAAAACAAGGGAAATTATAATAAAACCTTCTTTCAACTTATTCTAAATTATTCATGTGAAATAGAGAAGATTATAAAAACCCTTTTCCACTCCTATTTCTAAATTCAGTACTCAAATGGAAAAGAAGCATTCAATGTTGTTAAAAATAGAGAAATTCATGTAGACAAGCATAGCTTCTTAACCACAATATCTTTACTTACAGAATAATTCTTGGGTTCATTGTGAGGATTATTTAAAAGCATTATTAACATCTCAATGACCAACAAAGAATCCTATTCATAAAAACAAGAAGTAGAAAAGCATTCGCTTGCTGAAATCCAAAACAAATTGTCATAAACTGTAAATATATTCTAGGTAATAGAAGAGATGATACACACAAACCCTAAGCTTGTAACAACATATTAACTTCTAATTCAGAAGGACTGTAATGGCAAATAAGATTGTATATCCATATAGAACACATGTCCATGACCTCTTACAAAATTTAACAGAAAATAGAGTAGCATTTAGAATAAAAGGCCTCGGCCTTGATAAATAACATTACAACTTTAATAACTTCAGAGAGCTGAGAATGCCCTAGTAAAAATTTGAGGAAACTAGTAGGACTATGCCATCACAGTCTGAGTTATAGACTCCACAAAGAAACCCTCGACGAGAAGAGGGTGGAAATATTGAGAAGCGAGAAAAAACACTTGAACTAGGCAAGAGCCTGTAAAAAAACTTAACCGAAAACCAGAAGCAAAGTATCCAACGGAGCTCAAGTACATCCATGAGTTCAAAGACTAGAACCCATGACTTTGGAAGCTTACTCGAGAGTCTTGCGCGGCGGTGTCTAATAGCAAAAACCCTCGGTACCACTTGTTGATATCTGAAGGTTCCTAGGACCGTATGCACTGACCTTGTAGACAAACGACAAGAAAGAAATCAAAGGATCATCAATTATGTTGATGGAATGCGAGTAAACAAGGAAAACTAAAGAGAATTTGATACAAATCAACTTACATGAGGCAAAGTGAAGAATCATCCACACAAGTAAAGCAAATCCGCGACCCTATTCCCTGAGACAGCCCACCTGAGACAAGGTATCACCAGCACACTAAACTGACCGGCTGAAGGAGCAGGAGAGCACCAGTGCCAAAGAACAAAGTTGTCAAATGAGTCCCTTGTTTCCAATTTGGAGAATGTGAAATTCTGCGGGAGTAAGCTCAGCCATCGGATCAAAGGCCCGATCCATCCATCGTTGATGTGGAGAGAATCCTTAGGTGCACAGTTGTGGAGAGACAGCCTACTCGTGCCACATAGCCATGGCTGAGTCGGTGAACACGCAAATCAACCAGTCGAATGATCCATATGTAAAAGTTTATGGTAAGAATTAATGTATAGCATAGGGACTGGACCCCAGACTTAATGCAGCTGACAAATAATAGGAAAAGGGGTATCTTATAGTACAACCTCATAATGAGATCAGGTACTAATTGCATCAACACGGATAGAGAGACCAAAGGGAATGATAGAACACCAAAATATTACCATGTCACCTGTATTACGTGTCACATAAATGTAGTGTATATATAACTTAAACATGATCAGGGTTTTGTTAAAGATTTTTTTTTATAAATATGGTCTTTGAAGTGTAATTAGCGTTTATGAGTAGGTAGAGTTATGACATCAACCTACAGCATATCACCAATCCACAAAATTAGTGGCCATAATATACAATAATTTAAATCCAAATATGCAAAGTATGTATACATAACAGAGAGAAATTAATAAATAGAATGACATGGGCGATTCAGAGACATGGTGTGGCAATCTTGTATAGGTAGAAATGAAACCCTCATTCTCGGCAAAATGCTAGCATGAAGATTCAACTATGGTGTTAAGTGATTTGAATGCAAACTGAAAAATTTGTTATTTGCCAAAGAATCCATGGGATTGAAAAACTCAGATCTCAACCTGTGGAAAACCAAATCAGACAAGCATGACAGGAGGTTGTGGAATGGTGTATGTATAATCCACACCATCGATCAAAACAAGCCGACCATCATCGCCAAAGTATGACACCTGTCTAGGGTTAGGTCACACCTCGTAGACCCCCTTCCACATAAACTCTACTCATGTGAAAAATATGCCAAATAGTCTCCATGTGCATTCAAGCGTCAGGAGGTCCTTAAGATCCAAAACATTCATTACACACACTAAGTATATAAGTTGACATAGAGATTAATCACCAAGGATATGTATATAATATATATTACACACAGACTTAGTAATTCAATGTCGAATGTTAGGTACATGTATATGTATATTTTGTATTGACTTCATGTTATATGGTGGATTACTTTGGTATATGTTAAGTGGTGACAATATTGGATTGGTATAATGTAATATATATATATATATATATATAATATATATATATATATATATATATATATATATATATATATATATATATAGATATATATGACAATGATGCTCATCCTTATGCTTGGGAGGGGACTATGCTAGACCAATAGCATAGTGAAGCCTTAGTTTTAAAATTGAAAAGGGGACATTGCAGAGTAGGAAAATGTTGAGTCAAGTGGGATATCGATAAAAGAAAGAGAAAAAAAGGAGAATGTAGAGATCATTACAATAATAATAATAATGGGTTTCATACATTAATTTGGTGTCTAGCTTGGTCATGACCTTAAAATTGGATAATAATAATAATAACAATGCTACTTATTGCTGGGAGATTTACATTGATTTTGAGAAACACACTAGTAAAATGTTTTAACTGTAACTCGGTTGTTTTATATAATATATAGGTAGATGCTATTGAGATATGTTATTTATCATTCACATTATCTAGATTTAAATGTTAATATATGTTCCTTAATATATGTGTGTGTGTGTGTGTGTGTGTTAATATTTTCTAAAATGTTACATATCAACTACATATTAAATATCTAAGGAATTACAAATTTTGCTCATAACTTTGAACCACAAAACATCTATCTCTATATATAGGGGGTTAAAATCTTTTACAGAATATGCATATTAAAATGTTTATTTATAACCCACACTATTATTTCTTTTGGTTATTAATTTTTTAAATGTTATATATCAACTCCATATTAAGAATGAAATAAATTATACATCTCCATTACAACTAAAAGTAAAAATACAAGAAATTTCTTAATTTAAATTATTCATTTTTCTTTATATAAAGTTGATATTTAACTTAGGAGTGAAATATTTTATTTATGGTTAACATTGTAATTTTGTTGTTAATTAATATATTTTTGTTTTAAATATTCCATATAAGTTGAATATAGAATAAATTAGAGATCATTAATATCAATAAGATTATTTTTACTCAAACTCTATACTAAGTAGTGAAAGAATTACATTTCTTTTATATTAAAAAGTAATTTTTCATTTATTTTCTTCTTATATAAAATTAAGGTTGAAATTAAATTATTTATTTTAGTTTTTTGTCATTACAAATTTCTAATTTTTTAATATAAAATATTATTTTATTATTTTAGATGTAATTTTGACTCACAATTTTCTCTTGTAAGGTTTCTTGTAAGGTGGTTGAAATTAAATTATTATTTTAGTTTTTTTGTCATTACAAATTTCTAATTTTTAATATAAATATTATTTTATTATTTTTAGATGTAATTTTGACTCACAATTTTCTCTTGTAAGGTTTCTTGTAAGGTTTCTTAATGATAAAAGAAGTATTTTACTTTATTTATTTAAAAATTATATACTTAATATTTAACAAGGTTTAAATAGAAATTAATATTCTTTTAATAAATATCATAACGAGTAATGCCATCGATATACACGAGGCAAATTAGTGGTAGGAGCGTGATCCTCGAAGGAAATGTTCTTGATTTTAAATCTTTGTGAAAGTGAAAGTCTTTGTCAATTTAAGCCATAGTTAATGTTCTTGATTTTAAGTCTTTGTGAAGGTGAAAGTCTTTGTCACTTTAAGCCATAGTTAATGTTCTTGATTTTAAGCCATAGTTAATGTTCTTGATTTTAAGTCTTTGTGAAAGTGAAAGACTTTTTCAATTAAGCCATAGTTAATGTTCTTGATTTTAAGTCTTTGTGAAAATGAAAGTCTTTGTCAATTTAAGCCATAGGTTAACTATGGGTTAGGAAAGAGTTAGTGAGATGTTTTAAAGAATAATTTAAAGTTTTAAATGATTTGAAAAATAATTTTAAAATAAATTTATATATAAAATTTATTTATTTATGTGTGTAAATTGTGATTAAAATAATGAAAATTATAATTATATTTATATATATATATTCTATATATAATTATAATTATAATTATAATTTTTATTACTTTAATCACAATTTACACACATAAATAAAAATATTATTTAAATTAAAAATATTATTGGAATTAAGAAAGTACTCTTCCAACTTAATTGCTTATTTCTGTCCATACAAATATATGTGTTGATATAAATTTAACATTTAAAAATTACTTTTTAAGTTACTTTTCAATGGTTAATATTTTGTATTTTCAAACGCAGTATTCTATAACTCGACTTTTTGAAAGCCTTTCCGTCAGATTTTTTCGGTCAAAATCTGGCAGTAATTCATTGGAATCCCAAGTTTGATAGCTAGTTTCTGCACAATCAATGGCTCCCAGAGGTTTTTCAGGGCGCTGAATCCAAATATGCAGTTAAAAAACCATTTTAACTGCTTAAAAATCAAGATTTAACCTCATTTCCTCCGCCGGATTCCGTCACCGAAATCTGACCACTACTTTTCAAACTGACCATTTAATGGGAAAAAATGAAAATGAATGATGCACGTGATAAAATGCATTTAGATTTGAACACGCAACTCACAAATTCAGATTTGAACACGCAACTAACAAAGATGAAAATGATTGGTGCACAGGATGAAGGTGACTGTCAGAAATAACCGAGGTGATGCCCTCGTAAGGTCGGCAATTCCATTGGAATGTGGGCACTTCAATTTGTATGGTAAACTGTTTGCCACGGTAGTGGAGGTGATTGTCAGCGAAGAATCGAGCTCATGAAACATATGTGGAGTACAGTGGCTTTCTCTCAAATGTATATTTACATGTTTACAGTATCAATCGTGTGGTCTGCACCGCGTGCTACTTTATTTCCTCAACCGAGTTCATCAACTAGTTTTCAAAAGCGAAATGAATCCTCACGCGAATGAATTAGAAACAAGTAAAGGACGGTTACTGTTACAGCACGAACTGCGAATATAGATCCTCACGCGAATGAATTAGAAACAAGTAAAGAACGGTTACTGTAACAGCGCGAACTGCGAATATATAATCAGCAGCATCGCTGCCCTAATTTCACAGCTCATTCCAATCCCTGAAAGAGAGACTCTAATTTTCAATTCTTTCACCATCACTTCTTTCACAGAATATGGAACTCCTGGGGTCTTTAAAACAGGCTACCTTATCTTCCTTACCAGCCATAAAACACAACTCCACTCCAGGCCTCAAGAATATATCAAACTGCATGACTCCCAGAGGCTCTCCATCCACTCTAAATCTCGTGAAGAAACCTTCACAAAAGAGATTAGTTTGGTCTAAACGACTGGAAATCACATCCCTAGTTGACAGGGGCTTAGCAGCCACATTCATAGGTTCCAGTCCTAGAAGTCCTAACAGGAATACAATATTAGACTCCCCGCTTTCAAATCAGAGGAAATCCAACGACATATGCAATTCTTGGAACTATGATGATTGGATGAGCAAGCTGCGGAGACCCAATCCTTCTCCTAAGCAGAGTCTGGCGGGTAAATGGAGGGAATATCATGGTGCTAACAACTGGAGAAACCTGCTGGATCCGCTTGATGAAAATCTAAGAAGAGAGATTGTGAAGTATGGAGAATTTGCGCAGGCAACTTATGATGCTTTTAACTCTGATTCCCAGTCGAGCTCTTATGGTGGCTGCTGCATCCCATGTGGTGAGGTTAATTCATTTTTTGAAAGAGTGGGGTTGAGGAACACTGGCTACAGAGTCACCAAATATCTCCATGCAACTCCCGATGTCCAGGTTCCCAATTGGCTTTCGAAGCTATCGAATGATATCCTAAAATGTCAGCAATCTAACTGGATGGGATTTGTTGCTGTAAGTGATAACTTGCAAGAGATCAAAAGATTAGGTCGAAGAGATATAGTTATTGCATGGAGAGGCACCATGACTCCGCTTGAATGGGCTGAAAATCTTAAGACAGATTTAAAACCAATTAAGCTCTCTGATAATATTGGTCACTCTCATCTTAATCCGAAGGTGGAAAATGGATTTTTAAGTCTGTATACTTCTAAGGGCAACAGGCATGGTGATGATCATAATAATAGCATGAAGAGCGCATCTGAGCAGGTTCTGGAAGAGGTGCAGAGACTGCTAGAATTATACGAGGGCGAGGAGTTGAGTATTACCATTACAGGTCACAGTCTAGGAGCAGCTTTGGCGCTCCTGAGTGCATACCAGATTGGAGAAAACTTGGCATCAAACTCAAATAGTACACCAGTTGCAGTGTTCTCTTTTGGAGGACCAAGAGTTGGAAACCATGATTTCAAACAGAGGCTTGAGGAGGTCGGAGTGAAAACGTTGAGAATAGTCAATACCCATGATTGGATCCCTCAAATGCCAGGCATTTTTATGAATGAATGGCTACATAAGAAGTGCCATGAAATATTAAATTCAAGAGCATTGGCGGAAGCAATGCAGAGGATGTCATTTACTCATGTCGGTGCTGAACTGAGAATCAATCACTTGGATTCTCCATATCTGAAAGAGAATGCTGGTGTGAGTTGCTGTCACAATCTGGAAGCCCATCTGCACCTGGTCGATGGCTTTCAAAGCTCTGGAGTTCCGTTTAGACCCAACGCAAAGCGGGATTATGCTCTTGTCAATAAAACCTGTAATTTACTGAAAGATGAACTTAGGGTGCCTGCTAATTGGCACGATTTGTCAACTCATTATGATACCGATATCGGTTCCAATTTCAATCATGGCCCTGCGTTATATCCGCTTTAAGTGCCTTCTGTCTACACAGGGGCTCAGTGACTTGTACAGCAACCTTCGAAATATAATATGAATTGGGACTTTGGGGCCCGAATGGTGTCCCCCTTTTGAGTCTTTACCTCTAAAATTGAGTCTGGAACATAGTGGCGTGCCCATCAACCTACGAAATACAATCTGAAATCTGGCTTTCTATTGCTAATGGTGGTCCTCCATTCCGCTGATCAGGATTAAATTTGAAGGCAAGGGTCACACTAAAATTTAAATAGTTAATTTTCTTTTTATTATTTAATATTTTTAAATTAAAATATTTTTTTTCATCTTAAAATGAAAAATAATTTAAAATTTCTTATTTCAAATATAAGAACCTGTGTATATAGATAACACTGGTTCACCAATATTACAGTTTTTACAGTTTTTGATAAGTCCAATTTTTTATATAGAAATCATATGGAGAGACCACGGACTTTTTCGCCTTTATCTTTTTATAATGAAACTAGTTTTTTCTTCTAATTTGTCCAATTTTTTACATAATGGTAATGTGTCATTTAAAAGTAATTAAAATATAGTATTATATTATAAAATATTACTGGAATGTCTAATAAATACAATTTTTTATATAATAAATATAACTTATAATATATTTTTTCTAGGTTGAATGGTTAATATACGTGTGCATTATGACATACAACATGGTTAGTAAACATGTGCATTATGACATACAACATCTATAAAACAATATAGAAGTAACATTTTAAATTGAATACTACTTATTTAGAATTGATTTTTTTATAATAAGAAATTAAATCTACATTGAATCAATTTTGATCCCTAGTGCGTATTGTTTTTCTTAGTATTGTTTTTCTTCGTATTAAGGAGCAATAAAGAAGATATGCTTGTTATATTCATAAATCCAACAAAACAAAACAACTAGTAAATACAAGCAAGCAGAGTAAGCACTAAATACAAATTAGTGGAATAGGAAATAAGGAGGTCAATTAGTGAAGCAATAGAAGATTGGTAGGTAACATTTTTAAATCTTAATAACAAGAGGACGGGGAAATGATTTGAACTAAATTTTTTTCTCCTCTACTAGTAACAAAAAAAATCACCACAACAAAAAATTTTGATCATCAATTATGGTTAATAAAATATAATTTCAATCAATACATAACACATGCATGCATAAAATCTGTAACAATATAATCCTATTATATAAAAAATAAAACATTTTTTAAAACTATCATAAGGAAAATTTGCAACAGATTTTTTAAAATAGTTAAGGTGTATAAAAAAAAACTAATAAAAAAACCATAAAAATTAAAAAATTAAAATATATTGTAAAAGATTGGAAAAAGTAAGACATAAATTTCATTTAAAATTAACAAATAAATTTTTTTTTTTCATTTTCAATTGAATAGGAAATAATCTTATACTATACCACCATAATCTAAACCACTCACGGAGGGAAATAGCGGCTTCAATTTTGATCCTTGTTGCTGATCCAAGGTTATCATCGACGAGCTATATGGTGGTAGTGGCACAAAATTGTATGATCATCCAAAGGTGTAATATTTTCTGTGTTTTCTATAATTAACAATTTTATATATGTTACAAATTTATATGGGTGGTAGAGTGGTAAATAAGTTAAAAGTATTTTATTATTAAAATAGTTATAATTGAATGGTTAGTAAATGTTTTTAAGTATTAACAATGAGGTTGAAAACATTTATATATTTTAGAATAAAAATTATAAAAAATATTATAATTATAATTTTATTTTAAATTATTATTTTATTATTAATAAAAATATATGAGTTAAATATTATATATTTTTATTTAATTATGGAGAATCTTAATTTTATAAAATAAGTTTTGTTATAATATTATAGTTTATTCATATCATATGTTTCAAAAATCTATAACTCATCTCATAATGAATACATAGTTATATGGCAATCTTTTTAATTAACCATTTAATTAAAATGATAGAAATGAATAATTACTTTTGAAATATATATCTATATTTAATATGCTATAAAGGTTAAATCCCTACTTTCTACTTAATATTTATTGATAATTAAATTAAAATTATAAAATCCATATTCCAAAATTAATTTGCTTATTATAACACATATAGAAGTTGTAAAAATATGTCACTCTTTTTGTGTATGAATTGTGTGCTATATTATAAACATCATTGCTTGTTAAATTATGTTTTTAAAAACATGTATAATTTACAATATTTTAGAGTGTTTGATTTACAAAGTTATTATTTATTATTTATGAGAAAGAGATAAACATAAGTAAGCAATATGTTATTTATGGGAAGGAGATAAACATATATATAAGTAATATGTTGCGTTGGTTTGCTGAGTTGAGTTTAATTGCATATTAAACATATTATGGTTAATCATATAATTATAAACATGGAAAGTATGAAGTTTGGTGTTGGATGCTTAACTTTAATAGGTTTATTCAGTAAGTAGCTAATCTGTTACCTTGTTTTACACAAAGCATGGACATTGGGGCAATATTTAACGGTGAAAACAATATGATATTTTATATTTTTAGGCTAAATGTGGTTATGAAATCTCAATTTTTTACTCATTTATTGAGAATATGTGTGTTCATGCACAATATCTTAGTCATGTGTGTGTGTGGGGTGAGAGAGAGATCTATAAAGAGAGCACCAAATTATTCATATTGAAACTTTATTTTTTATACAAAATTATATTTTTTTCACTTTTGAAGTTGGAAAATTAATATTTTAGTTGCATTTTCAAAAAGGTGTTTATGTATGGATTTTTTCACTATTTATATAATTTCAAAAAAAAAAAAGTACCATTTTGAAAATGACTTTGTAATGCCCCAGGTTAAACGTAACTAATTAATTTTACTGTGGTAAATGATGAACTGGATTAACAACATTATCGTTTGAATTTAAATAATATTAGTTCTCTTCTTTTTAAGAGGATTGTTTTTAAAGAATTTTTTTTTTTGATATATAAAGAAACTGGCCGCTTCTCAAGGGGGAAGTTAGAGGCAAGACAGTTGTCGTGATTCCCAACCTTAGTTTTTTTTCTTTTCCCTGACTGGAAAAAGATTTCCAAGGGGGAAAAGAGGCTCTATGCTGTTGGGACAGAGAGAGAGAGAGAGAGAGGAGACGGAAAACAGAAAAGGGAGAAGAAGGGAAGGCTCTGTGCTGTTGGGACAGGTAGTGAAAAGAAAAGAGAAAAAGCGACTAAGTCTGGTGAGGACCAGATAGTCTAGCACTAAGTGCAAAATTTCTTGCTGAGGGCAGTGGCCTGTAAGAGGGCACGGGGGAGAGATTCTGGTCCCGAAGGACGAATCTCATGGTTGGGAGGAAAATTAGTAGCGACGGACAAGAGAAGGTTCTGTTTCTATAGGATTGCATAACATCGGGAGCAGAGGTGAGCAGTCTTATTGCAGTATTTCTGACACTTCGAATAGACAGATATGGAGAATTTTTAACTGTTGTGAATCAGTAAGTCTGTGTTATGTGAAACAGGAAACTTCTGTGTAGTTATGATTATTTTTATTTTCTTTAAAAATAAAAATGAACTGAGACAGCGTTATGACAATAGTAGTAGACACCACTAAGACTCTGGAAAAAAAGAAAAACAAATTCATTTAGCAAATGTGGCTATCTGCATTACACAAGAAAGAGATGATGCACAGTGCAAGGTTATAACAATCCGAAAAAAAATAGGAAAATATAAATATAAGGACTACGGTCCTTGCAAATTATCTGAACCGTAAGACTAGGCGAGCCTTAGGGCTTCGTTATAACATGATGCAGGATGCCATCATCATAACTTTACTTTCAGTAAGAAATTAGAATCTCAATATCCAGGATTATATTTATAAAAGTTATAATTCGATGGATAACCAACTAGAGCCAAACCCTTGAAATTATACGTACACTTAGACATGTAAAAGGATATAAGAAAGAAACAGTGAATCAACTGAGACAAACTGCAAAAACTTAATGCCAGAAATGTCTCGGCGCAACATATTCGTGGAAATTTACTCAGGTTAAATGGTGCCATTAACGTAGCTGAGTCAAACAATAAGTGGGTGGTTAATTTACTGTGATTTTAATTGTATAATGAACAGACAGAATGAAAGTAATAATGACCTTGTCTTAAGTCAAACTTTCCACTAAAACAAGGACCCAACGTTATTTTAGTCATAGACGAGCACAACAAGGAGCAAGTTCAGAATACTTCCATGAAAAAAAACAACAACGACAGAATCAAAGAAATCGTGGCTAACCCTTTTATAATTCTACTAACAGCATATGCCAAGTATGAATGAAACACAGATATGAAACATAGTTGTGGCATACAATTCTATCTTTAACAGTTACTATGACGGAATTAAGCAGGGATAGGATTATTAACCTTGCCCAATCCCCTGGCATCGACCAGATGAATGAAAATAATATATACATGTGGAACTATGAATGACAGAGTGAGTTCTGTCGAAGTAACTGCAACAGCCATAATGAAAGTAAGACAAGGAGTTAGGGTCATGGCTGTTACACTCGCGACCTCCCATGTAATTGAGAAACAAATTTTCTAAGGAAATTATTTGCATCATACAACCAAATGTAGCATAACAAAAACCTAATTCCTGGTTAAACTTTGGAAATTCATAAGTATTATCACACAGGAAATTAATTTAAGGAAAGAGCAGTAATTTCATGGTAATTGAATACTGTCAGGATTACCCCGGAGAGATAACATTGAAAACCCTGCGGTCCAGTAAAAAGGAAAAGAAGTTTCGGGTTGAAAGCCCTGGTAAAAGTAACTCAATTTACAATAAACACTTGCGGTTCAAATTCCACATGTATGGATTCCAATACTCTTATAACGTACAGCTTGTTTAATACATAATCTAAATTACTGTGGGACTATAAATAGCTGGCCTTTTAGTTAATCGTAGAAAACTAAATCCCTCCTCAAAACTCTACAAGAACAACTCTGCTGGATCTGTCAGTCTGAGGGTAAAACCCTTACCCAGAATTTTGATGGTAAGTCTGGTAAGACGCCCCTGTCAATGCACAACTCCGGAGGCTAGAGGTGAATTCCCTGCCAAGGAACATCGAGAAGCCATTAATAAGTGTTAAGTAAGCATTGTTCAGAAGAGTCTTAAGACAGGAGAACCTTTTCATAAAATAGAGAAATATTAAACTTTACATGAACATTGCCAAGCAGCACCAGTGCCATAACCTGATCCTATGAGCGCCAATGCATGCAGGGTCTCGGAACCATGGCAGAGCGGATGCAAAGAGGAAACGGTGGAAATGGAATGGCGCCAAGAGTGAAAACCACATAACCAAACACATTATGAATGACGCAACCCAGCAATGATCTGGAACCGTTGATTTCCCAAAACCCTTGACCACCGTCGATGGGGTATCAAGCCCGAGAGTAGAAACTATGAGAAACAAACCTGCTCGTGCCACATATAGGGCAGAGCATAAGAAAATTACGGAGAATCCAAAGTAAGGATCGAGTGTACAGATAACCCTATGAAAATTAAATGGTAATTTCCAGATGTTCATCCATGCTACCCTTTGTAGATCGCAAGGAGGCGGGGGTCTTTCCAAAGGTGGCCAGCAATAAATGAACCCGGGTGTGTAGGATGAAGCTTGGGACAGTCGCTGGAAAGCGACTAAGTGGTTGATGGATAATTGACATGGAATGCCAGAAACCATAAAGTGCCATGACATGTTACCAAGTGACGTGTCAAGGGCTAATCCCTACTTGGTAAAATCAAGTAAAAACAAAAAAAATTATGTATTGGAGACATTACAAGTGGTATCAGAGCCCAGTTACAAAACTGAGGCCTCTGGGAACTGAAACTCAAATTGAAATTGACAGTGACATTGAAATTAACACAGTACATACAGAAAATTAAAAAAAAAAAAAATTGAAAACAGAAAGTAGCACATATCATTTATTCTGTCCCTATTTGAGTAGTTCAACGAAAAAAAATATATATAATATATATAGTTAAAGTGTTGATTTACTTTTCCCATGTTAAAGGTAGAGAACTAGAAGAATGACAACATGAGAAGAGGGGACAGTGCATCCCGCAGATATGCGATGGGTCAGGGACCTGTACCTGGCCCAGAGAGTAATCTTGAGCTATGGGTACAGCTCGGAGAGGAAGCTTGCAATACAAACCAGGCTATACTGGAGATGGTGCAAGAGTTGAAAAATGAAATGGCTCGGTTACATGAAGATAATGCACGACTAACGATGGAACAAGAAAGAATTATAAAAAGCTTGTCTGGCAGACAATACCAGCCGCCAGCAAATCCCAGTGCGGAACAACAGAGAATGTTGGAAGGACAGAACCATCATACGGAACCTGAAGGGTTGGAAGAGAGGGAGGAACGATTTGATAATGCATCTGAATAGCAAACTTCAAAGAGGCAACGAGTAGAGCTGCAAGGGGAATTCCAGAAGATTAAACCGCCACACTTCGACGGGGAACAGGAGGAAGCAGCTGAGGCATGGTTGATAAATATGAACAAATATTTCCAGTTGTACGAATATGATCATAATATTAAGGCACGACTAGCCATTTACCAACTGTAGGGAAAAGCCACCCTGTGGTGGGAAGAAGTTAAGATCGTAAAGGGAGTAAGTGAATAGACCATAACCTGGGAGAAATTTCAAAGGTATTTCAAAGAAAGATACCTGACTCAGCGTTTTTATGATGAGAAGGCAAAGGAATTCCATGAGATGCGGTTGGGGCAGCAAACCATAGAAGAATTTATCACCCGTTTTACTTCTTTGCTTCGTTATGTGCCTTATATTTGAGAGGAAAAAGCTAAGGTGCAAAGATTTGTCAGTAGTTTACCCCTGTATATGCGAGAAAGGATTGAGTTTGACAATCCTAAGACAATGGATGAAGCCATACGTAAAGCCAGGATTTGTTACCAGCATAATAGACAGAAAGGAGAAGCTCCAGGTAAAAGATGGAATGATAAAAGAGGTAATAATTCAGTTGGGAATAGTAAAGGAAATCACAATAGTGGAAGCAAGGGAACTGGCAAGGGGCAAAAAAACAAATTTATACGGAAAAAATCATTCAAATCTAAGCCAACCAACGAGTCCAGAGTCGATGAACAGACTGCCAGAATGGATAGCGAGGGGACAACAAGACCCCAAGTATAGTGATGTGGTTGCGAAGGGCCTCACTGTGTCAAAAACTGTCTGCAGTGAAAGGGAACTGAACAGCTATCCCAAATTCATGAAGCATCGACAGTCGGCGATGTAGGACGTAGCATACCGAGGATTAATGCAGCCATGGACGACCGTCAGGCGGAATACCACCCGACCATGGTGGAATTCGAAGGTAAAATCTCAGACCTTATTGTAGCTATTTTAATTGATCCTGAAGCCACATTAAGTTATATTAGTCCTAAGGTTGTAGAGCATTGTAAACTCCAACCTGTTAAATTCAAGAATCCATTGATAGTATAGCTGGCGACAGAAGCCAATAGGTGAGTACTTGCAAAAATCAATAACTGCTCTCTACAGATAGCAGGACAGCCAGTAATGGCAGATTTGAATGTGATCCCCCTTGGTTCATATGATGTTCTGATCGATATGGGCTAGTTAGAAAAGCATTGATCATTGGTTGATTGCAAAACTAAGATTATATATTATAGGGATGAACTCAGAGTTAGGCAAGAGATGCAAGGAATTAAGCAACCAGTGCAGGTTCGACCAATAACTACCTCCCAGTTAGCAAAATGCATTAGGAAGGGGTGTCAAATTTATGCCATCCAAGTGGCTATGATGACTCAAAGGATAAAACAACCACATTGGATAATATCCCTATAATACAAGAGTTTGCAGATGTATTTCCAGAAGAGATTCCCAAACTGCCACCTAAGAGGGATATAGACTTTACTATCGAATTGATACTAGGGGCAACACCGGTATCTCGAGCACTCTATAGAATGAGTGTACCTGAGTTGACAGAGTTAAAAATGTAGCTACAGGAGCTGTTAGAAAAAAATTATATCCGCCCCAGTGTGTCTCCGTGGGGAGCTCTAGTGTCATTCGTTAAGAAAAAAGACGGGATCCTTCACATGTGCATATATTATTGTCAATTGAACAAACTGACAGTCAAAAGCAAGTATCGTCTACCCTGGATTGATGAGATTTTTTATCAAGTGAACGGTGCAACTATATTCTCCAAGATTGATTTGCGATCAGGTTATCACCAGATCAGGATTAAGGAGGAAGACATAGCTAAAACAACTTTTAGAACAAGGTATGGGCATTACAAGTTTGTGGTACCACCCTTTGGGTTAACTAACGCCCCTGCAACTTTCATGTGCTTAATGAACAGCATATTCCATTAATATTTGGACAAATTTGTGCTGATATTTATCGATGATATACTGATATACTCCTGTACCATGGAAGAGCACAAGGACCACCTTAGATTGGATCTACAAATCCTTCGAGAACACCAGTTATATGCTAAGTTCAGCAAGTGTGATTTCTTCAAGGAAGAAATACAGTATTTAGGCCATATAATCACAAAAGAAGGAATCGTTGTGGACCCTAAAAAGATAAGGACCATAATGGAATGGTCTGTACCAAAAGATGTAGCAGACATCAGGTCCTTCATGGGGTTAGCTGGGTATTACAGACACTTTGTAGAAGGTTTCTCAAGGGTAGCGTATCCTATTACCTCCCTACAGAAAAAGGGAAGAGCATTCAAATGGACCCTGGAATGTCAAAGAAGCTTTGAATAGCTAAAGCATCTGCTCACCACCGCACCCATTTTGAGCATACCCGATCCTAATAAAGACTATGTGGTGTGTACTAACGCAAGCAAGAAGGGCGTGGGAGGTGTGTTAATGCAAGAAGGGAAAGCCATAGCTTATGAGTCAAGGAAACTAAAAGAGCATGAGCAGAAATATTCTGCCTATGATTTGGAACTAGCAGTCGTTGTACACGCCTT
Organism: Pinus taeda; assembly: GCA_000404065.3. NCBI lineage: Eukaryota > Viridiplantae > Streptophyta > Pinopsida > Pinales > Pinaceae > Pinus > Pinus taeda. Next base: position 32,078 of record APFE030307141.1, read on the forward strand.
GAAGATGTGGCAACATTATCTCATGGGGAGGAAATTTTTATTACTAACAGACCACCACTGTCTGACCCATTATTTTAGCCAACCCAGTTTAAACGCGAGACAAGCACAGTGGGCAGATTTCTTAAGTGGTTTTGACTTCGATATCAAACACTTGAAGGGAAGAGAAAATCGGGTGGCTGATGCCCTGAGTCGGGAGGTACAATGTTTGTACGAAATTTCTTTCAGCGAATGGAAAAGTCCCTTGGAGGAAATGATAAAAAAGGCGGCTGAACAAGATGATGAATACCAACAAGTACAGCAGTTTACCAGCGAGAAGAATCAGCAAGGATATGAGGTAGATAATGCCGGAATGTTGTATTATAAAAAGAGGCTATATGTACCTAAGTCAAAACAGTCTTAAAAATTTGATTCTAGATGAATTTCACATCAGTCACTATGCTCGACACCCGAGATATCAGAAAATGATCACTGCACTTCAGAAAGAATACTATTGGCCAGGTATGAAGAAGAATGTAGCCGAGTATTTAGCACGGTGTTTGGAGTGCCAAAAAATTAAAGCAGAGTATCAACATCTAGCGGGGTTATTACAACCCCTACCCATTCCAAAATGGAAGTGGGAAACCATTTCCATGAATTTTATAATAGGGCTGCCTAAGACAAAGAAGAATAATGACTCTATTATGGTGGTGGTAGACAAGTTGAGTAAAGCAGCGCATTTTATACCTGTGAAATCCACCTACAGAGCTATAAAAATTGCCCATATCTTCATGCAGAATGTGTTTAAACTGCATGGACTTCTGAAGGCGATAAAATCAGACCGTGACATGAAATTCACATCGGCCTTTTGGAAGACATTATTTGCAGAATTGGGGACACAGCTGAACTTCAGTACAGCATACCATCCCCAGACCGACGGACAAATAGAGCGGGTGAACCAGGCAGTAGAAGACATGTTAAGAGCATATGTAATGCAACAACCAACGCAGTGGGAGGAGTATTTACACTTGGTTGAATTTGCACAAAACAACGGGTATCATACCTCGTTACAGATGAGTCCCTTTGAGGTATTATACGGGCGAAAATGTCGCACACCTTCAAGCTGGGGTGGACCTGAAGACAAATTAAGGTTAGGACCAGAAATGCTTAAGGAAATGGAGGATCTGGTGAAAAGGGTACGCTTAAATTTAAAAGTTGCCTAGGATAGGCAAAAGAGCTTTGCCGATCGGAAGAGGAGGTTCAAATAATACCAAGTCGGTGATCATATTTATGTGAGGATCCAAGCCAGAAAGAGTACACTGCAATGCAGTGGGTGTGCCAAATTAGCACCCCGATACTGTGGACCCTTCCACGTCTTGGCAAGAATTGGGCCAGTGGCTTACCAACTCGCTCTGCCAAGTCACATCCAGGTCCAGAATGTCTTCCATGTCTCAATGTTAAAAAAATACGTTTATGATCCTAAACATGTGATCCAATGGCAGCATATACAAGTAAGGATTATTCCAGTAGATCAGTCTAAAAGTTTCCTTTAAGAGAAAATTGATTTAGAATATTGCATGTGCAAGTCGAATCGGAAGGAGAAGTCTTGGTCGAGCCGCTGAGCATTCTCGACCGGAGAGAAGTATAGTTGTGGAAACGAGCTATTATCCAAGTTAAAGTGCAATGGCATCACTTTGGGCCTGATGAGGCCACCTGGGAAGATGAGGAGCTCATGAAGAAAGCCTATCCGGAGTTATTCCTGGTCAACGAACATCAGGACGATGTCCAATTTCAGGAGGGGGAGATGTAATGCCCCAGGTTAAATGTAACTAATTAATTTTATTGTGGTAAATGATGAACTAGATTGACAACATTATCATTTGAATTTAAATACTATTAGTTCTCTTATTTTTAAGAGGATTGTTTTTAAAGAAAAGTTTTTTTTGATATATAAAGAAACTGCCCACTTCTCAAGGGGGAAGTTAGAGGCAAGACAGTTGCCATGATTCCCAACCCTAACTGTTTTTCTTTTCCCTGACTGGAAAAAGATTTCCAAGGGGGAAAAGAGGCTCTTTGCTGTTGGGACAAACAGAGAGAGATAGAGGAGATGGAAAACAAAAAAGGGAGAAGAAGGGAAGGCTCTGTACTGTTGGGACAGGTAGAGAAAAGAAAAGAGAAAAAGCGCCTAAGTCTGGTGAGGACCGGATAGTCTAGCACTAAGTGCAAAATTTCTTGTTGAGGGCAGTGGCCTGCAAGAGGGCACAGGGGAGAGATTCTGGTCCCAAACGAAAAATCTCGTGGTTGGGAGGAAAATTAGTAGCGACAGACAAGAGAAGGTTCTGCTTCTATAGGATTACATAACACCGGGAGCAGAGGTGGGCAGTCCTGTTGCAGTATTTTTGACACTTCGAATAGACAGATATGGAGAATTTTTAACTGTTGTGAATCAGTAAGTCTGTGTTATGTGAAATAGGAAACTTCTGTGTAGCTATGATTATTTTTCTTTTCTTTAAAAATAAAAAGAAATTGAGACAGTGTTATGACAATATTAGTAGACACCACTAAGACTCTGGAAAAAGGAAAAACAAATTCATTTAGAAAATGCGGCTATCTGCATTACACAAGAAAGAGATGATGCACAGTGCAAGGTTATAACAATCCGAAAAAATAGGAAAATATAAATATAAGGACTACGGTCCTTGAAAATTATCTGAACTGTAAGACTAAGCGAGCCTCAAGGCTTTGTTATAACATGATGCAGGATGCCATCATCATAACTTTACTTTCAGTAAGAAATTAGAATCTCAATATCCAGAATTATATTTATAACAGTTATAATTCAGTGGATAACCAACCAGAGCCAAACCCTTGAAACTATACGTACACTTAGACATGTAAAAGGATATAAGAAAGAAACAGTGAATCAACTGAGACAAACTACAAAAACTTAATGCCGGAAATGTCTGGGCACAACATCTTCGTGGAAATTTACTTAGGTTAAATGGTGTCATTAATGTAGCCAGGTCAAACAATAAGTGGGTGGTTAATTTACTATTATTTTAATTATATAATGAACAGATAGAATGAACATAATAACGACCTCGTCTTAAGTCAGACTTTCCACTAAAACAAGGACCCAGCGTTATTTCAGTCATAGACAAGCACAACAAGGAGAAAGTTCAGAATACTTCCATGAAAATAAACAACAGCAACAGAATCAAAGAAATCATGGTTAACCCTTTTATAATTATGCTAACAGCATATGCCAAGTATGAATGAAACACATATATGAAACATAGTTGCGACATACATTTCTATCTTTAACAGTTACTATGATAGAATTAAGTAGGGATGGGATTATTAACCTTGCCCAATCCCCTGGCATCGACCAGATGAATGAAAATAATATATATACATGTGGAACTACGAATGACAGAGTGAGTTCTATCGAAGAAACCACAACAGCCATAATGAAAGTAAGACAAGGAGTTAGGGTCAAGGTTGTTACAGTCGCGACCTCCCATGTAATTGAGAAACCAATTTTCTAAGGAAATTATTTGCATCATACAACCAAATGTAGCAGAACAAAAACCAAATTTCTGGTTAAACTTTGGAAATTCATAAGTATTATCACACAGGGAATTAATTCAAGGAAAGAGCAGTACTTTCATGGTAATCGAATACTCTCAGGATTACCCCGGAGAGATAACATTGAAAACCTTGCGGTCCAGTAAAAAGGAAAAGAAGTTATGGGTCGAAACCTTGGTAAAAGTAACTCAATTTACAATAAACAACTGCAGTTAAAATTCCACATGTAGGGATTCCAATACTCTTATAACATACAGCCTGTTTAATACATAATCTAAATTACTGTGGGACTGTAAATAGCTAGCCTTTTGTTTAATCGTAGAAAACTAAATCCCCGCTCAAAACTCTACAAGAACATCTTTGCTGGATCCGTCAGTCTGAGGGTAAAACCCTTACCCGGAATTTTGATGGTAATTCTGGTAAGATGCCCCCGTCAACGCACAACTCTGGAGGCCAGAGGTGAAGTCCCTGCCAAGGAACACCGAGAAGCCATTAATAAGTGTTAAGTAAGCACTGTTCAGAAGAGTCTTAAGACAGGAGAACCTTTTCATAAAAGAGAGAAATATTAAACTTTACCTGAACACTGCTAAGTAGCACCAGCGCCATAACCTAATCCTATGAGCGCCAATGCATGTGGGGTCTGGGAACCATGGCAGAGCGGATGCAGAGAGCAAACGATGGGAATGGAATGGTGCTAAGAGTGAAAACCACATAACCAAATGCATTATGAATGACACAACCTAGCAATGATTTGGAACTGCTGATTTCCCAAAACCCCTAACCACCATCGATGGGGTAGCAAGCCCGAGAGTAGAAACTGCGAGAAACAAACCTACTCATGCCACGTACAGGGCAGAGCATAAGAAAATTGCGCAGAATCCAAAGTAAGGATCGAGCGTACAGATAACCTTCTGAACATTAAATGGTAATTGCCAAATGTTCATCCATGCTACCCTTTGCATATCGCGAGGAGGCGGGGGTCTTTCCAAAGGTGGCCAGCAGTAATGAACCCGAGTGTGTAGGATGAAGCTTGGGGTAGTCGCCGGAAAGTGACCGAGTGGTTGACTGATAATTGACATGGAATGCCGGAAACCATAAAATGCGATGACATGTTACCAAGTGACGTGTCAAGGGCTAATCCCTACTTGGTAAAATCAAGTAAAAACAAAATTTTTTATATAGTGGAGACCTTACAGACTCATAAATGGATATGATACAATTTTTTGAAATTTTTCATTTTGTATATTTTATTTTATTGATTTTTCATTCAACCCCTTTGAAATTGTTCAAAAAAATATAGAGCATAATGTTTAAAAACAATTAGATGGAAAATATCATATCAATTCAAAAATTTCAAACTCATATGCTATTGGATGCAGTATTCCTTCACAAATTCAACATCATCAACTCTACTACCTAAGCATAAATTGTGCCTTAAGTTTTTCATGGTACAAGATGGTGCTATAGGGAAATTTATAGAATGGGAGCTAACACTCTACTTGTTAGGTCCTCAACAACTCAATCTAACACTTCAGTTAAAATTTGAAATAGCTTGATCAAGGGTTTAGCAATCCCTCGATCAAGTTTCTTACAGGGTTAAAGAAAATCTCTTAATTGAGCCCTTGTTTTCACAGGAGTGAAAAGATAGATCGAGCTATGATAGCTAGATAGTACATTCATGGACATTATTATGATTGTTTTAATTGATTAACAGAACTATCAAATGAGCACCATACACCTTATGAACATCAAATTTAATATATAATCATCACTTAACATGTAAATCACAACATAAAAACTTTCATGAGAGAATAAAATCAACACACAAGATCAACAAATGTGAACACAAATATAAGTGGAAACCCATAAATGGAGAAAAATATGAATTTGTTATTGTTGTGATGCAAAGGCAAGTTGCTACTCCCTTATTATATCTAATTTTCTCTAAGCTCCAACCTACAGGAGGCTACTACCTCAATTTCATTGCAAGCTACAACATGGAAGGAAGCTCTAATTCCCATAAATTTTCTATAGGCTACAACTCATAAAAGGATCCAACCTATTATTTATCAAGCTATAGCTTGAAACGAGACTACAAACCCTTGATACATAAAAGAAACAACGTGTTCGTTTACCTGTTCTATAACTTTGCATACTTCCATGTTATGAGGCAAATCTCTCTCTGTTTACATTACAAAATTTTTTTCAAATTAGTTCATCAAATAAAAATTACTTTTCACAATACACTATTAAATTTTAAGTATAATTTACAATATGTACATTTACGTACCTGTTTCAACTTATTCTTCTTGAGATTGATTTCCCCTTTCAATATTTAAACGGTTTTACTTCTTTTCTTTGTAGTAGTTTCTTGAGTGTTCTCTACAACCTCAATGTCTCTAATTTAATCATATTTTCTTTTGCAATTCTTTTTTTCCCAATGATAATTTAATCTACATATTATATTTTTTAAATAATTAAAATTTTTTATTAAGAAATATAATTTCAAAGAAAAAAATTATACTTTTAAGGAAATTAAAAAAAATTACAATCATAGAGAAAAAAGTGGGAAATAGATATTTTTATTAAAATAAAAGTTTGAATAAAATTTTAATAGTAAAAACTTAAAATTCCCTACTTATGTTATCCACAATCTTATTTACCTATTCAAGAAATTTGTTACTCAAAAATTTTACTGTCCAAAAGCTAGCCCAAAAAATTTCACTATCCAAAAGGTAGGTCCAAAAAATTTTGTTATCCATTTAGATATAAATGAAAACACTATCTTTTTCTTCAACCTTATCAACCCTCAAAGTCAAAAATCATCCATACTCAACAAAAATCATCAAGTCAACCCCTAATTGTGCAATCTAACAACACTCAACACCCTAGATGTAATATAGTGAGTATTAAACCCTAGTTCATGTATATCAACAATATAATCCCTACCACATCAACTAAATCTACAATCAAATATGCTTAACATTTTCAAACTTGGTAACTTCAGTAGTAAACTCTTGTGATCGACAACATTTATAACCTTGAATAATAATTTAATCTAGAAATATAATGACACACTAGTACCAACAATACATTATAAATATTCCTACAGCCAAAACCTAAATCGAGATCATTGAAAATCTCACCTCAAATCAATAATTAAACATTCTTCAATAAGAAACGCAATCAAAAATATGATTAAAAAATTATTGTAAAAATATTTGCACAGTGAAATATGTTATCCATAATCTTAGTTACCTACTCAAGAAAAGAAATTTGTTAATGAGAAAAGTTCACTAGTCAAAATATATCCCAAAAAGTTTACTACCTTCCTTCATCTGCAATTACAAATCGAGTAGTACCGCCACCGACAATGGTAACCACACCAGAGACCGTTTCGGCCAAGTTTATTTATGAAACAATGACATCCTTCCCATTAACACAGTCACACTCTATTATTTTCACTGCCGATGGAAAAAATAAGAACGCTTTCAGCTGAAAGTACTAACATTTCTGCTGATTTTTTTTTTTTGTGTTAAGTTCAACTTTTAGATGAAAAAAATTTCTTACTTTCGACTGAAATTTGTTGAGGTGAAAATCTACAACCCTACAGAAAATGAAAGCTTGGTCACATCTATTCACCCTTTTCCAATTTTGGAAAGGTTAAATTCCATCAAATATGGTGAATTTAATTTCGAAATCAATATTATCATTTGTAGAATTGATTTTATTAGATATGACGTTTATAGAATTTCATAGATATTTGTTAATTTTAACTAATTTTATAGTAAAATGTGTGCAAAATTATTTTGGAGGTCATTACTATTTAGCGAAATTAAAATTTTGTATCTTCCAAAATACACAGTGAAAAACATATGAAAAATTTATGGTGAATTACATTGGTCAATCCTCTTTAATGGTAGTTCTTATAATTTTTTGTTTTTAACTAATATGATGAGAAACATGGTGCTTTGTTAAACATCTTTAAAATCTACAGTTTTTTCACATTGGTTTGATTCAAAAAATTCTAGTAATTATAATATGCATTTGTTATCTTCGTAAATATAGCCATGTCGAAGTAGAGTATGGTTATATAGTTGCAGCATACTTTTCTTTTTAATCACTAGGTTAACAAGGAATACATTGGTGCACAAAAAACATGACTTTTTATCGATTCCTTGATTTTTAAAGAACACATAGTCAAACAATTGCTAAGTTGACATATCAATCATGAATAAAAAATTTCTAAAAAATAAGCAATAGAAAGCTAATAAAATTTCTGACAAGTTTTGTTTTCACTGTAAAATGGAATTCTAAATAGAAGAGATTACTTTTTTTTTTTACCGAAAGTTGGAAAAATTCAAAAAATGATATTTTTTTCTCAAAAAGGGCCAAAAGTGTAACCCAACTTCAAAATCTTTGTCACATACAAAGGGTTTGAATTGTAAGTATGTGGATATGTGTTTCATTATCTTTTAATACAATTCCCTAATTACACTATGTGATGTTTGTTCTTTCCAAGAAAATAAATGATGTGTGGATGATGGGCCACTTACTTCTTTCCTAATTATACTATATGAACATATAGGGAGATGGAAACTTTAGTAATTTGAGAAAGGGTCCAAATGCCACCACAGGATCTCCAAAAGGATTCAAGGGAGGAAGTGCCTAATTTATTTCTTTACGAACACCAACCTTTGGTTAGGAAAAAAAAAGTAAAAAGGATTTACGGAATTAGAACCACTTACTTTCCTCCTAGTTAACCTAGGTGTGTTATGAATTGGAATGAGAAAAATAAGTAAAAAATATATGTGTATTAGGACACTTAATTAAATCCTCTTAGTTTTAAGCTATGTTTGTGTGCAAAATTTTGAAATAAAATATAAGAAATCATTCTACTTGTAATGGTTAGTAGAGAAAATTAGTTAGTAGTGATGGTGTGTACAAGGTGCATAACTTACATATACGAAGTGTTTGAATTCCAAGTATGTGGATATGTGGTTCACTATCCTCTAATACAATTCCCCTGATTACATTATGTGATGTTTGTTCATTGCAAAAGGAAAGATATGCACAAATAATGGGCCACTTGCTTTTCCGAATTATGCTATATGTGAGCATATAGAGAGTTGCAAAATTAGTGATTTGGGAAACATTATATTTACAAATTGAATTATGTAAATTGATTTAATTAAATATTCCAAAATAACCATTCAAATATATGTATACTTACCTAAATTAATATGCATTTTCTTAATATTTACTCAACTTACTTTTCCAAATTATGCTATAAATGAGCATATAGAGAGTTGGAAAATTAGTAATTTGGGAAACATTATATTTACATTACCAATAAAATTGAATTATGTAAATTGATTTAATTAAATATTCCAAAATAACCATTCAAATATATGTATACTTACCTAAATTAATATGCATTTTCTTAATATTTACTCAACTTATACATGTTGATGCCTTGAACAAATCAAAGTCACATGAAACCATTATAGATTAAGCATATCAACAAATAAATTTCATCAAACCAAACCATTGAAATAGCTATAATTTGTTTTTTATTTATAAATCATGATTTAATTGAACAAGAGATGCCATAATTGAGAATACCCTACAGAGGAACCCCATGTAAAAGATAATAAATTTGCAAACTTATTGAAAGTGTGCAATTTGTAAAATATTTGCATTTAAATTTATATTTTACATTTTCAATATAATCCTATGTTAACAATGATAAAAATTAAATTTATCTTTTATTTTAAATCATGACTACATGTTGATGAAAATAATAATTAATTATATATAAATTTTAATGATATATTATATTTAAGTTTTAAAATTGTTATTTTAAATATGTATTATATAGTTATAATGTGTGATTATTATATTTATATAGAAGGTGAGTGAAATACAATATTGATTTTTTGTAAAATAATTACTTTAAATTTATCTTTATAATTTTCTAATATCATAATTCAAAAATATTAATATTTTTTAATCTTCTTTATATAAAATTATTATACTTAATCAATTATTTCAAGAAAATGTACTATTTTTTATATGGTGGTTCACGAATGTTGGGTGACCACTATATCCATAGGAAAATCCAGGTAAATGAATCCCAAAGGGAATCAAACCTTGTCAGCCAAACTAGCAAGGCCTAACCTAAATGGTGTCGAGAAAAATTGGCCATGTGACCTCCCAATCAGTGAGGTACTTAGCAATAGGAAATCAACCAATTGAGCTACCTCTTGGAGATATCAAGAAAATGTACCATACTACTAAACAAAAATTGGATTTGATTTATTCATTTAATAATGTAAAAAAATAAAAACTAAATATATAAATATATAATTTTATTATTTATATATATTTTTAACATATATATATATTTTTAATGTATATAACTTCATCTCTCCATTTAATAAGTGAAGCATTTTACCTTTCTTAAAATTAGTTCTTCTAAGCATCAATTTTTTTATTTTTTCAAGAGACTGCATAAATCCTAAACAAAAAGTGATATCTACAACAAGGATGGCATTATATTTTTGTTCATATATCTCATTCACCAAATATTTGAATTAAAATCCAATTCCAACTAAAAAAATAGGTATAAGAGAAGGGAATAGAAAAATTATTTAAAAAGAATAGGTGTTAAGAATAAAATTAGAAAAATTGGAGAGTAAATTGTCAATATACCAATTTCCAAGAATTCCAGTCCCACAAGAAATAATATCTCTTCACTCTCCCTCCAACACATGTTTAAGAAATAAAAAAATTAATCATTTGGTCATAGGATTTAAGGGTGTTTGATAAAGGTGATCTACTGTTAGATATAACCCCAAAATTTTACTAGTCAATCTAGGCTTTAAGCTTTGTTTGGTTTCACAACGAGTCATAATTACCAAGTGAAGCATTTGAACTTCTTCAAAATTAGTTCTTCTTAGCAACATTTTTTTCATTCCTTCAAAAGGCTATATAAATCCCAAACTAAAAGTGATCCCTTCTATAACAAGGATGGTATTATATTTTTGTTCATATATCTCATTTACCAAACATTTAAATTAAAATCCAATGTCAAGTAAAAGGGATTGTGAAAAGAGAATGAAATAGATTTAAGTGGTTAAAAAATAATAGATGTTAGGAATAAAATCAAAATATTTGGAGAGTTTACTAAAGAAAACAAAGAGAGTGGCACAAAAATTAAAAGAGGGTGAAGATATAGAAAATTTGATGAAGAAGATATTGTGTAATAATTTACAAGGTTTTAGAATTAAATACTAACAAAATTAAGTTTAAATTCTTATGTAGGAAGTCTAAATACATATTTTAAAGGGAACTATTACTAACTTAATGATATGGCGAATCTTTTGAATTTGAGTGAATGGGAGATTCTTAAAAAATCGAGCTAGTGATTACTAAATTAAAGGGCTAAGTTTATGTCATGAGAGAAAAACAATTGATGTCTATAAATTTGTTTAATTGTATATAAGATAATTTGTGACTAAAATACCATACAATACATAAATACACACTCCATGATACAAGAAGGAACATATTCAACTAGTTTTTAAAAATGATAATATTTGAAAGCCTACTATACAAAGTCAAAATAGTTGGAAAAGTTTCTATTCATTAGAAGCACCATGTCATTTAGCATTTTAAAACTTGTACCTAAAATTACTGTAAAATAATAGTAACAAGAACTTTCTTAAAGGAAGAACTTATCATAACTATAGAGAATTTCACAATTCCAAACAAAAAATGGAAGAAATGTGGGATGAGAAGTATGAGAAGACCGATGAAATTGTTGATAAGAAAACAAAAATAAATCAAGATATAGATGTTTTAGCGTAGTTAGAGAACAAGGAAGATGCTTCATGTTCTTATCAACAATGGATGTACATCATTATCATTTATGTTGAAGAGGGGCAAAAGTGTTTTGAGTTCTTTTTCGGGAAGAATATACATGGAAATTTTAGCACAACAATCAAGTAGAGCACAAGGATGGTTAAGAGGATTTATAAAACTATATGTTTTTACAAGGAAACTATTTTATGCACGTGCAAAGGTAGATATCCAATGTTTTTTATGCTTTCAATTATTTTCATCAAATCTTGACAAAGTTTAAAATAACATTCCTCTTGTTTACTTTCGAACCATACTTTGCAATATATTCCACGATTACATGTTGAGAAACAACTAGATGAATTTAATGGACATTAGATTGCCACAGTCTAAGAAGATTAACATTTGAAACATTTCTAGCATATCATCAATACTTGCATGAAAATTTATTTTTTTACTATTTATTATTTATAAATATAATAGCTACTAATCACATGAGCCTTCCGTGGAGGATTATGGCAATATGCAATAATACACTCCTTTTTGTGGAAGCATGAATCCACACTATATTTTGTATGTCTTTAAAAAACATGCACTCTTTAAAAAATTCTAATAACTTTCATGTGAGGATTGAAAGAAAAAACTTGTGAGGCTATTAAATTGTATATATGATGGTAAGTCACATCCTTAGTTTTGGGGGGTTATCCTAAACCATTACAATTTGAAATTAACTCATAATTTGCATGAATTCAAGTGGTTTCAGAAATTTCCAATAAACCAAGGCTTTAAGTGGTGTTCAATAAATTGCATGGTTTCAAGAGGCTTTCAACATTCCATGGTTTCAAGTAGTTTTCTTTAGTTGTTGTTACATATCAATTTTTAACTACATGGTATTACTTTCAATGCTTATTTTATCTTAGTTCTATTGTTTCATTCTCCATTTTTTCTTGTCTTCAATCATATTTCCTTGTTCTCTTTGTTAAACACATATGGTCTCGTACGGAACCCAAATTAAACATAAAGAGTTACTCTCCCATATAATCCATAGCAAACAAATTAAAACCCTCGAAGGAAATGGAAAAGGAAAAGAAAGTAGGCAATGTTACTCGGGCAACAATGAGAAAAAGAAACCACCTCCTTGGTTGAGAGAAAAGTGGATAATGCAATGTTTTGAATAGTGCAAAATGAAACAAGCTTCCATCGTCCGCCCCTAGTAGTTAGTATTTTCTTCTATATTTGAAAAAAATTCCTTTTCTCATGGGATGCAATAATTTATTTTTATGAATTGTATGCCTATATTTTTTCTATTGATTTATGTTATTTCTTGTTGAAGTTTTATCAAGAGGAGCTACACTGCAAAGAATGAACTAATTCCTTTAGCTTAGAAGCTAGGTCTAAGGCTTATCTATTATTCAAAAGAAGCCCATGATTTTCACCCATACTCACCCCTTAACTCATTCCATTTGGGTGGGGATAGACTGCAACAAGAATGGAATTCTCAACTGCATTAGTGAATGAATAACTAGTTGATGATTTGCAAAATATTTTTCTTGTCATTTGTATGTAAATTTCACATTTTTTGAAAATTGTTTCTAGGTAATGTATGCACATGGGATATTTTTATATTTGAGAAAAATGTATATGATATGTAAGAAATTCTTTTGAGATAAATAAGGTATGGACACATAGGGGATACTATTATGTTTGAGAAAAATGTATGTGATATGTAAGTCTTTTGAGCCAAATGAGTTATGCTTTCGTTCTCTTTGTTAAACACATATTGTCTAATAAGGAACCAAAATTGAACATAAAGAGTTACTCTCCCACATAATCCATAGAAAATAAATTAAAACCCTCGAAGGCAATGGCAGAGGAAAAGCGAGTAGGAGATGTTACATGGGAACATCGAGAAGAAGAAATCGCCTCTTTGGTTAGAGAGAAGAGGATAATACCATAAGAAAAAATGAAGAGGCTTGCATATGGTTTCTCCTATAGTAGAGAAAAATGGTGAACAAAGCAAAATGAAATTGCAAACAAAAAAAGACAAAGGAGAAATGAGCATGATAATAGGGGTCCTTTCCACAACCATAAACCCTAAATCCTAAGTTGTAGCACCTTTGGATCATTGAGGAACATCTAGGACCATCCACAGACGCACTCTACAAGATCCCATATGGAAACCACGTGCCACCGCCTAATTAGGCACATGCTACAAGTCCATATGGAAAGCCCATGTGCTATAACAAGAAACAATTGTTAATAATGACAAATCTCAATAGTGTCCTCATGAAAAACCTCCTAAAAAACATCTATCATAATTATTAATATTTAAATTAGAATTCTTAAAAACTTCTTCTAAAATAAACACTTCTCAACTAAAATATATAGAATAGGATCCTAACTTATTATATGTATACACAAAACTATCCCTTATTATTTGGATGTCTACTTTTTTTCCTTTTGGTATCCACTACAACGTTTAATTTTAAATTAACCTGTAGAACTTTTATATTTTCATTTTTATATTATCGTTTTAATATTTTAAAATTTAAAAAATAGAGATACTATATTTAATTTTTAAATTATTATTTTAACATTTTAAAATTATAATATATATTATATATATATATATATATATATATATATATATATATATATATATATATATATATATATATATATATATATATATATAAAAATTAAATCAATTTTTTATATTCGTGTTTTATCTATATAAGAAAAATCTCTAGAGTGGGTAGAGTATGAATCCTCATTGAGTTTGCTTATGAGATTTAGCGCCCTTACCCAACCACTTTTACCCCTATACCTAGAGTCGTAGAGTATACGTCCCTGTGTTGGGCTCACCCAGTCACTCTTTTATGGGTTTTTCACCATACTCTATCTCTAGCTCTATCTATTGCTTCTCTCTTTGGAATAAATATTTCATATGCTTGGGATGATCTTTCCTTCTCTTCGGAGTCCAATTAAATTTAAAATTATAAAATATCTTTATTATATTTTTGTTAAAATTATAAATTGTTTGTTTAATAAGCTATATATTTTCTATAGTAAAAGTGAAAAAATAATATTTATTTAAAATCATTTTAATTTTAAAATATATTATAAATTGAAATTATATAATTATATTTTAGAAATTTTCATCATAAATGGATTGGATGACTCAAATATAAGATAAAGGGTAATTTTTAAATATTGATGTAGCCAATGCATAGGTACCATAAGCTGATTTTTCAATAAACCAACTTTGATCCATCTTAACCTCATATCTATTAAGAGTGGGATCAAATCTCTTGAGGTGAAAACCTTTCTTCAAGTTTTTCACTCAAAAAAGAGGTTTGCATGTCAAGAGATTTGATCCCTCTCAGTGCTTGATATATCTTAGGTTAAAATGGATCTAGGCTAGTTCATAAAATTCATTACAATATAATATTTGAGAAAATAGTAAGATTTATAATTAGTGAAACTCAAAGTAATATAATATTGAGAAAATAAATCTTAATATTTAAAACTTAAGTAAAAAGAAAAAATTCTATTTTATAATCTATCATTTATTTTATTGAAAATAAATCTTCATGTATACCATGCCTATTTACTTTAATGGAAACTAAATATTCATTATGAACTTAATAATGGAAAATAAATATTTGTTGTGAATTTAATAATTAGAGTAAAAGCCACTAAAAATGAAGAAAACAAATGTATATACAATGAGATGAATTTCAATCCATCATATTTATGGATGGTTTTTTTCATGTGAAGATAAGGGTGGATTAATAGGGATTAGCCTAACCCAGTGTGCATGATACACAACCATGTTGACTCGAGATATGAGAAATGTGGGGAAATGGTGCTAATTGGAGAACTGTATAAGTATACCACATAATAGTGAGAATAATAATAATATAATATGGAGAGCATCCGAAGGGAGTTATGAACCAAAAAAATTAGAGTAGGTCACAAAAATTGAGTGAATAGTGTGGGTAAGATCTGAGATGATGAGGGATGAGCTTAGGTGTCTACAGTTGTGTATAACCAAGAAAGATAGGGATTGAACCAAGATATGGGCCAAGCGAGTTGAAAGTTAACCCAAGTGGGGATTGTTTGGGTTCCAAAATGGCTTGAGTAGGGTTCGAATAGGTGGGGAAGATTCTATGTTGTTTTATATTGGATTTTTTACTATGTACTCTTATGAACCAAACCATTGACTCAAAAGAGTCATTATATTGTGACCTTTATGAATAGCATAAGGTTGGAGGGACGTTTCTATAAAAATTATGCATGTGTATGATAATATTGCTGATGATTTAATATTATGCACATGATTGGTTGATGAATAACAATATTAATCGAAGTAGAAGATACAATAAGATTACTTGCACTATATCATGGGTTATGACATTCTGCTAAGCAACTAATGATATACAAATTATGTAATTAAACTTGTTGTGAGGCATTGTCCATGTGGAGTAACTTTTTATTACACAGATCGAAGGTGAAACATTTCGGTGTTGCATAATTGATGGTTTGCAGTGCACCAAAGAGGTGCCTTGTAACCATAGGAGCCCCTGGGGTCATAAAACCCCACCTTCAATCAACCAAGGGGATCTAGTCATAGCACTATATTTGGTTACTACATTTCACATGAAATTGTCATTGATGGGCCACTATTTTGACATTTTTACACTATTAATTGGTTCTTATTTTCTACAACTTTTCACTATTTTATATTCCTCTTATTACATTTTCTTATACATTTGAAGCTAAATGCAATTACAATATTAGAGTTGTTTTCTATCCCAATTTCCTTTGTTTTTGATGAATTATATAGGATTTGGACTAACCCTACTAATGATCATTATGCTTAATTTAGCTCTTGTAGCTCTTATGTAGTTTCTATAACCAACCTTAAAGGTTGTCGTATCTATGCAACTCCAAGTGAAATTCCAGAACATCGATTTTGTTGTTGACCCCCTCAATATGGGTCCTTATTATTCAGAATGTGCTCAGGTTGATTCTGCAAGCCTCAATCTCATGACAAACATTTTAGTCAAATTATGCCCAAAAAATTGAGTAATGATCTTTATATGTGACTTTTGGATCAATTAAGATCAATTTCAAAATTTTGTGACATGGGTTTTATGAAAATGTCTCCAATTTGGTGATTCACAAGAATATTTCCTAAGAAATGTATGAGTTGGAAACTATGCGTGTTTCTTTAATGAGGAATTTTCCTATTATGGTGGTTTTCCAAACCATGACTTAAATAGAGTACCCAATTAGCAAGGAAATCAAATCAAGCTATTTTCAAATTGGTTTATGTTATGAAAGTGATTTGTAATCAAATCTTGAGTTGTCTCTTCAACTAAGATCTACCAGAAATAAAATAAAACATATCTTACAATATATTCAATAACTCTGATTTTGGGGAGTTGGTTTTAATCCATCCCATTTCCTCTATGTATAAATGCAAGGATAGAGAATAAAGAATGGAGTGAATAGGGGTTATCAAATTATAATTCATCTCTATGATTTATTTGATAGTATTATCTCATTATATCATTGGGAAACATTGGTTGTAATTATGTATTTTTGTGATTTATCTTAATATAGAGTGCTATGTTGGTGTTTTTGAGATTATTTTTGGTGTGATTTTTCCTTGATTTCATAGCCTTTTAGGAAGTATGGAACTGGTTGGGAAGGCCAACCAACTCATCCCTTGTTTCTCTATTTCCTTTTCTATATAGTGTAGCTTAGCTTAATTATTACACCACGGTTTGTTTCCTTTGAATTCATAGTTTGTATGTTCATTGTTCTATTTATAAATTATTTTATTTCTTGTCATTTCTTGTTTGCATAGGTGAGATCCCTCACTAAATGGATAAGGCACACATCATAACTCTTTTTTTGTTGCATACACTTTGTTAAATTACAACATGTGCTTGTGAAAAGCATATATGTTGACACCCTAGAGATTAAGCATCTCATAGATTTAATTTACTCTTTGCATTTACATATATGCCCTTACTTTGATAGTAGCTAAAATCAGCTATGTTTTGCAAACAATTGGGCTTGAGATTCATTTTTTAATTGAGATACTAACGCTTATGAGTATGGCTAAGTGAAATACTATCTCGTATCCCCAAAAAAACTTGTTCTCTAAGTTTTCCATCCAATGAGTGATATATATAAATAATTTCTTGTGAATGCATTTAATTCCATTTCATTTTAGTTTTTATTGTAAAGTAGTTGTTTGTATTTCTTTGTTAAGATAATATAGGATAGATTTAACTTTGCATGTATGTTTCTTACATATCATAAGTTTATGATCATAGATACTGATGATTTAATATCTATGATTTAAGAAATTAAATTGATTGAGAGTCATAATGACATCATTTGAGTAAATGATATTAGGTATTTTTGTTGCATGTGCTAGCCACATGGAGTCCCTAGCTCCTTCAGATTAGTTACATTGCTCGAGTCATGATGAAAGCATATATGACATTTCATTGATTGATATTTCATCATGCCTTGAGTGGTGAGCTCTAATCATTGGTCCAAAACCTTGCTAAAGGATGTCTATTAGTGAAATATCCTACCACTAATCTTTAAATGGTCTATATTGTACTTAAGTTCTTTGTTCACCATATTTACACACCCTTCAATTTTCTCTCTCTTGTTTCAACTATCTTTTCTATATTCTTGATTATCAGTTAGTATTTTCATTTGATGCACCATCTACATATCCTTGAATTTAATCCTACTAAACAATAATCATGAAAAATCAAGCATCACATGAGGATCTATAATTAGGGTCACACAAAAGAATTTTTCTCTAATGATGCACGATATCTTCCTGTGGTATATTTCTTGAAATAATGATTGCACTAAAATCATTGAAGCCTAGTTGGCATGAGTTTTTGTAGCATGCCCCTTTTCCATCACAATTTGTTTTTTGTATATTAGTCTTTTCACCTATTTATTATTTTCTTAGATTGTACATTACTGGGGTATACAATCCACCTAATTTATTTTACATTAACAATAAATTTATAAATGTGACTTCCTTGGCATGGAATAATTTTCAAGACTCCTTTGTTATGGTCATTCTCCTTTCATCTACTATGGAGACTTCTTATACAATTGTTTTCCTTGTATATATTAACAAAAGTTACTTTGGCTTCTACATACCCCCTCATTATAAATTATCAACCATATAATATAATATATATATATAATTATAAATATATATTATATATATATTTATGATATAATTAAATAGTATAACTATTTATTATTTCTTAAGCTTGTAATGTATGGGTATACACAATCCACTCTAATTTATTTTACATTCACAATCAATTATATAAATGTGACTTCCTTGGAATGGATATTTTCAAGACTCTTGTATGGTCATTTATCCTTTCATCTACTACGAAGGCTTCTTATTCAATATATGTTTTCCTTGATATATATTAACAAAAGTTCACTTTGGCTCTCTAAGCCATACTTCTATTATAAATTATCAATATATTAATATATATATATCTAAGATATATATAACCCATAGTCCAGAGTTGGGCACTTAACAAATATTATTTTGTGTTGTTCACATGGGTTTTGTGGTGGTGTATTACATTGATGGGGTCCCTATGTGAAATATTTTCATGGTGCATGAAGTTAATGTGGTAGGTAGGGACAACTTGGGCTATGGAATAGCCTCCATGCGGACTGGCCCGCATACTCTTCACAGGACTCTTGTACCAAATGGCTTAATAGTGGCGATTTTATATTGATGCGTCGAGAGTGTTGATTCTCCCTTGAGAACCCTAGTTGTATTTTACTTGTGAACTCCTAATTGAGGGTTTCATTTGGTCATTTTACAATGGAGGATCTATGGTATAAGGTTTTTCCATACGCAGGGTTTGTCTCTGTTTGAGTTCAATTTATGTATTCCTTCAGCTCTGATTGGTTTCTTGAGTTCCCTTACTCATGGATTCACCTGTTCTGGAGGGTTTCTCTTCTCACCGGTCATGTATACAGTGATTTTTCCCCTTTATATTTTTAACAATTTTCCTTTTTCTATTATCATTAACTAATTAACTAGTTTGCTGTATTTTTCTTGCAGGGTAGAGGGCATTGTAAATATTTCTATGAGAGGTATCTAAATTTTTTCTTTATGATGAGCTAAGGATGGAGTCTTCCTTCAGCCTAATACCTTCGTTGTGACTCCTCACTTTTATTTTACTAGTAATTTCTTATAATTTTATTTTCCTTCATATGGAATTTAACAATGTGACCTATCATCTAAACTAGTGACCTTAGTATGTGTTATCACTCTTCTAGATCTCTAAGGCTAAGGAAGAGTCCAACTAAGGTAACCACAGACCAACCTTTTGACTTGGTAGCTAGCCCTACCAAGTCGAAGAGGGCTCTCTTCAAAGGATCGCAGCCAAAAGGGCTAGATAGATTAGGGTTTTAGGCTATATATAGTACCTCAAGGTTTATTTGATTTGATTTGGTTGGGGTAGTCACTAGATGAGTGAATTAGGTGAAAGAGTGAACTAGGTTAGGGAAAACGAGAATAAGAATTGCAGACATTTGATGGGGCAAGGTAGAAAAGTTACTTTAACACTTAGCAGTAAAGTGATGAGATGATTTAGACTAGTGAGGTGCTAAAAAGAGCATGAAGATCATGATTTCTTTTTAAACTGAATAAATGAAACAATCTCTGATGATTTTCCCAAAACATAGAATACAAGATGAATTCTACTTATCACACCTTGAAAATCAAACACAATTAGAGTGAAATGATTCATGAAGGGTACAGAACATTCATACGTATGTAACTGAAGAGGAAACAGTGTCAAAATATCATGCCACAGGAATCCCACCAAAATAGTTGCAACTCATCCAATACGTTTCATGCCAAATTCTAAAACACTAATAGAACATCCAATAGAGTCCAACCCTTCTCTATGGTGAAGAAAGGGATTAAATGGACATGAAAACCACTTCCCATCATCCTCAAGGATTGAATCCATGAGGTGGGGAAGATATTACACAAAAAACTGAACTGATAACCAAATTGTAGGATGTTCCAAGTGACTCATTCATATCTTAAGTGAACTGATTCATTACACCTCATTTGCTTGATTTACCTAATGCATTTACCCTAGGTAATAAAACATGATAATTACATCCAATTTGATCATTTACATAGGTAAAATCATCATTTTCCAAGGTAAAAATCAAAACAAGAGAGAAACTTAGAAAATTGGAGAAGATTGTCAAATGTGCCCTTTCTTTTTCAAATGCACCCTTTCTTTGTCGAACATGCCCTCCAAGTTCAAGACTTCTTTTAGGTGCCTTCCTGGTGTCCACATTTGCTCCAAGATGGCTTTTTTGAAAGCCCTTCAAGTCTACTTTCCAGACATGTCTTCAGTTTTCAAATTGGAGCTCATTTTCCCTGTCAAAAACTCAATCTCCAAATACTAGTAAATGCACAACACCCGAGCCAGAAATGAGGTAAAAACATAGTTTTTTGGTGGTTTTTGACCTTTTTTACATACCCATTTGTCTCCAAATGCCTATAAATGCACGGGGTGCATGCCTCATCACTCTGAATCCAATTATGTTGACCTTTTGATCATTATATGCCCCAAAAAATATCTCAAAACCCTAGGTGTTGAACGTTTGACCTTTTTACTCTGCTAAAAATGCCTCAAAAAACACAGAAATTCACAACTTGCAAAATCTGCTCAAAAGTTCTCAAAATTGGTGGGATGATGGCTAATCATCTATTTGAGGCATTGATCAATGCCTCAGCAAGAATTTCTAGCCTCCTTTTCTCCTCTTTTTTGGTCAAGGCTTCAATCTTCTCTTTTACAACTTTGAGTTTTTCCTGGGAAATACTTTCTCTATAGGCGTAATGTTTAGCCATTTTCTTGTGAATTTCATTATCCCTTTTGGCCTTGACTAGGAGTTTCTCAAGATGATTGTTTACCCTCTCGAGCCAATACTCCTAGTTCTCATTCATCATTTTGTCAAATTGTACATTTAGGGTGAGCTGATTAGCTAGTTCAGCTTCTTTCTGTTCCTCTAACTTCAATGCTTGTTTTAGGCCTCTAGTCCGTGGCCTTTTTCTTGGAACCTATTCATCAAGATATTCACCATATTCTCCATATGCTTCATCAAGTAAAATCTTTGTCTTTTTAGCCTCCCTCTTTGCCTTGATGAGTTGAATCTCCATGAGCTCTTGTTTGGTCTCAAACTACTTGTTTTCTTGCTTATAGTATGAAATGATATATTTTTCCCTCTGCAAGTTGACTTGGAACTCCCCTATGAATGCATCCTTTTATTTGATGACAATTCTTGTTCTTTCACTCTCATCATTCTCACTTAGGTCAACTAAGCCAAAACCTTGCTCTTATGGAGGTCTTCCTCCTGCTGCTGGATCTTTATCTCTTTCATCTTCTCTTTGTCCTTTTGTACCTACTTTGTTGATGAAGAAGGCAAGGCCCCTCCCAAATCTGTGGGGAAAACACTTGCCTATGGCCTCTCTGATAAGTATGTGGCACTATGCCCAAATAAGCCCTCTTAGTCTTGCTAATTTCACCCCTGCTAGGTGACCCAGGCTTAGTGTGAAATGGAGATGATGGTGGTGAGGTGGGTGAAAGAGACTAATTTTGTGATGATGTATAAAATGTAGACTGAGGTGGAGGAATGTATGTGGAAGGATGAGATGATGAAGGTGCTTCTTGGCTATTCTGAATGGGTGGGACAATGAAAATCTCATTGGATATAAAGGTGTCCCATGCAATGTTAAGTTGATCAAGGTAATGGAGGACTATCATCTTGATGAGGGAGTGGTGAAAGATACTTTTCATTTGATGATCATAATCTTTCTATTGGGAAATTAATGATATATTGTTTATGCTCCGATAAAGATAATAGGGTATATTGAGCGTTTTGACTCTTGTGAAATGCATGAGTAGCCAGATATGATAGGAATAAAGCCTAGAAAATCTACCCTCACAAGTGAAGTACTTCACAATGATTTTCATCATGGGAGCATATCTGTCTAGGAGGTAAGAGAAAGGAAAAATCCTCTTTCTCTCATTCTTGTACCTTGGTTTAAGATACGGCTCATAATAGAAATGATCCAATTCTCCTTGTTTAAACCATTTTTCCCAAACATTTCGGATCCCAGAGGCAGCTGATATGATAACAGGAGATACAGTGAAGGTGATGCCAACAAGGGTTACCTAGTTGTCATGGAGGTTGGTGATGAATAATCTGGTCGACAGAGGATAACGTTGGATCCTTTGGACTTTCTCACAAAACTCAAAACAGCCCACATGCTTAAATCTTGTCACAGTGATGGGAGATGCCATGAGCTCTCTAGTATTGGTTGGCTCATGTCTAATGATTCTCCCTCCTCTCTTAGATAGCTTCCTCTCCTGTCTTTCTTCCTCACTATGACTTATGTTCTCTTCTTCTGCCATGAGTTATTGGAGTCAAACCCTAGGGATATGATGAAATGGATTGTAGGTGTAAAGAGTATGGAATTGTGTGAGGAAATTGAGGAGATGAAAATGGGGATGTGTGATATGAGGGAGGTAATAAGGGGTAGTTTTGAAATGTAGAAATGGTAGTGGGATGCTGGAAAATGAAATTTAGGAATTGTATTGTGTCACTATGGTTTTGAATTTAGTACGACACCAAAACATAATGAAACACCATATAATTCAACTGTGGAGGAGAGGAGTGATATGATTCCAACCTACTTATTTGTTGGAGCATGTTGGTGACACATTTTGAAGCTCGTAGATGATATAATGCTCTTTGTGCAACCTCTGGACGTTTTTGTGCAAATGTTCAGCACTCTTAACAAGGATGCATCACCCTCAGGAAACGAGCAACATTTTAAGGCAAACATGCAACACCAGTTCAAAATGTGCCCTATGCCCTCGTTTTGCACAATTTCATTTAAAACTCGAAAATTCCCTTTTGTTGAGGATTATTTGAGAGTGTAGGAGTGTAAATGAATGTTGAATTGATGTCTTTGAGGGCTTTTATACATGAATGTGTTTTATTTATGCTTTGAAAACCCATTTTCTAATGTTTCATGTCACTTTTCAAATTTTCACACTAATGCTCTTTGACTTCTGACTTTTTCCTTTGCAGGTGGATGATGTTGGCAATAGAGTTTGAGTGAACGGCTTAGGAATAGTAATGTAATACATATAATGAACATAAAATTAAATAAATAAATAAAAATATTACATTTCTTTTTTTGAAATAAATTACAATATGAAACCAAACACATACTTTGAAATGAAAATTATAGCTCAGGAAACCATAGTTACATGTTTGCAAATCCTCTTTGAATGAAAAGGGATATTGTTTCTTTCACTCTCATGCTTTTTATGGCCTTATGTAGTGAATGGTGTTTTATTGGACCTTGGAGGAATGAAACCTAGTGACCAAATGGGACCTTGAACAAGCAGACTTTAGGTGGAATTGACCGACATAAGACATGATGACATGATCCTTTAAAATGAATATATGCTCAGCAAGACACATGAAGGTGGGCCAAAAAATATTGATTTCTCGGGAAGGGCTTTGGAGTTTGAACTTCGGCTACCATGAGTGAGTAAATTTTTGCATGACGACCTAAGTGGAATGATAAAAAATTCAACATGGGACACTAATATGATGTAAAAGAGGAATTCTGATCCCTGATGGTAGTATGCAAATACTGACTCTAATAGTATGAATAATTTCTCTATAATATTATTATGTATTCCATTTATAAAGTGTGGATATTGGGTTTTCTTCCTCACTTAGTTTTCCTTAAGTTACTAGATATACAGAGAATGATGGTTTAATTTCCAAAGGAAGAATTATGGGTTTCCACCTTAGTGTAATCTTTCTTTATCATGGCAGCAGTAATTTCAATTTAGTTTGTCTCTTTTGTTTAATTTCATTCTCTTATGCCTATCATTCTAGCTTGCCATTGACCTTTAGGGTTTTTTTGTGCCTAGATTATCTTACAAATCGGTTCACCCTTATAGGTAATTGATCCTCTCTTTTAACTTGTTTTCCTCCTTGGTTTTGAAAATGTTTTTCATGCATTTGAGAATTCTAATTCATTTTTATTAAATGGGTTGTAGGTAAAGTAATTACTCCTGGGATTTTTTTCAAAAAATCCTTCATTTCTCTTAGTCTAAGTTTATTTGTCACGCCACGTTCTCTTTTCAAGTTGGTCACCTACTAGACTAGCTTCAATTTTCCCTACACTAAGGTTATGGTACTTTGTGGACTTAGTGGTCCAAACCCTATATAGGGTTTATATTCTCCTCGGAAATCTAATTGTACTCTTTTCAAATGATTTCCTTGTGTCCTGGCATGGCCTAATAGATTTTTCTATTCAAAATTTTGATTTAGCTTGGCTCAAAATTTTGGGTGCAACTATATGTGGACTATATGGACAAAATTGTTCTCTGCAAATTTTGGCTTGATAGTTAATATATACATACATTGGTTATTTACCAGTCTTGGAATTTATTTATATACATATGTTATTCTATGGAAAATCTTGTATTATTGATATACATATTCCATGGCGTTTACATTTCATATTCTTATAAGAGATTGTTAGTTTACTTTGTTGGGTCCATGCCTGTTGAAAATATAGTTTTAATATTCCTCTTTCTCTCTTCCACTGTCATGTTTATAAGTTCATAAGGAAACATGGTTGGTCATTTCATTTGATTTTGACTATTGCACTCCCTGTGGATTCCCGTTAGCGCAGCTATTTGTATAATTATGTAGACTTTTACCCATATATACAAGACACTAGTTTACTTAAGGGTTATTGATTCAACCCATTATCATATTAATTTTATTCTTAAATTAACAAGTAATTTCCTTGTAGTTATATATATTTTACTAGTATTTATACACTGGTATATTTCTGGTTGTGAGTATAAAATTACGTATCTCTATTTCATTTCGTATCTATAGAAAATACATCACACAAACTTGGTTATTGTTTACTTATGTTCTTCAATAATATCATATGGTTTGTATATTTTTGGAACTAGATAGGTTCAATCTGGTTAACAAAGGCATCCAATAATGCAGTTGAAATTGTTTAACCTTTTACATGATTTATATATTCTAATAGTTTACTAGAATACATTTAATATGCCATGCAGGGAAAATTTTAGGGGCTAATATTCACAAGTGGGCTAATTTTCCATGCTTTATCCGAAGAAAAAAATTGCTAATTTCAATTTTTTCTAAAAATCAGTCACCCAAATTTTATAGTATAAAATAGTTTTACCTTAAAAATCACCAAAAATTTATATAGAGACTACATAAAATTATTAGGAACTTAAATATTTTTACAAAAATATTGCCAAACATTTTACAGATTGCATATTATGGACTAGTTAGATTCGGCAAGGTTTATAAACTTTAAAATAAATTTCCATCCTTAAAATTTTCCCTGATGCCATGTTTCCTTACCAATTATCTAACTAATATCTGGTATTCAATTTATTAATCATCCTCGTTCCATATTAATGTTCAGTTTCTTATTTCTCCGTCTGTAATAAGATGTGAGAATTTTGTTCTCACTAATAGTAATCTTATATAATAGTCTTGTTATACTTATTCTCTACCACTCTACTTTATCCTACCTTAGCAAAGTCCCATTCAAGAACTTATACTTTACAGTATTTAAGATAGGAATCACATAAAT
>APFE030307141.1:74504-87112 GCA_000404065.3 Pinus taeda
TTTAATTTGTTTTAATTAATTAACCGTACCTTCGAAAGACTTCTGATGATCTTCTGCTTCCACGCGCCCGGGGGGGTTTATTTGTCTGATGAGGGTAAGCCAATTTCCACTGATTTCACTCCCATTGTCCCTGTTGAGGTTTTGCGGAACTTCCATAATTTCAATGGCCTCTCTGATTTTTCTTTTGTGATAGTTTTCCTCTCTTGCAATCACCTTGGCGTCTTCTAAACACATATGATGCCTGGTCTTGGACGAGTGCTCTGCGAGGGCTGATGTACGGGATCTCTCATTCTTAATGTCAGCTACGTGCTCTTTTAGTCTTGTTTTCAGAGATCTGCCTGTTTCCCCAATATAACTCTTGCCACATGAGCAATCAATCTTGTACACTCCTTTGAGTTGCTGACGATCAATTTTATCCTTAACCGACCTCATCATCTGTCTTATCGTTCCACAAGTTGTAAATTGGGTGTCTATGTTCTTCTTCTTCTTTTTTAAATCTTATCGGTAGTCCCTTGGATGAATGGAAGGTAAACTTTCCCTTGATTCTCTTTCTTATCTCCAGGGGGACGCTTAGAGAGGGCCCTTTCCTGAGCCCTTCTTATAGCTTTCTTGATACTCCACTCCTTGTATCCAATGTTTTTGAAGACAGAGGTTAAGTGTTCGATCTCATCCTTTAGGTGCTCACGGTCAGAAATTCTGAAAGCCCTAACAGCTAGGGTGTTCAAGACGCCAGATTTCTGGGAGGGATGATGGTAAGAGTCAGCATGAAGATAGCTATCAGTGTGAGTTTTCTTTATATAGACCTGGTGACCCAACGTACCATCCTCCTTTCTACTGATCAGAATGTCTAGAAATGGGATCCTACCATTCTCTTCCAGCTCCATAGTAAATTTGATTTCAGAGGATATAGAGTTAAGATGATTGAAGAACCAATCAAGCTCTGCCTTACCATGAGTCCAATTTACATTGGTTTCATCGACAAATCTTTTCCACCATGCTGGCTTCAAGTGGAATGATTCAAGGGCTTTCCTCTCAAAGTACTCCATGTATAGGTTGGCAACAATAGTTGAGAGCGGGGAACCCATGGCGACCCCAGAAATTTGTTCATAGTAGTGATCTTGGAAACTGAAAAAAGTGGACAGAAGACAGATTTCTGCCAACCTTGCTGTTTGTGGATCGGTATTCAACCTTATAACATGGACAGCTTCATCAAGTGGAATCTTCGTAAACAAGGATACGACATCAAAGCTTACTAGAATATCATCTTTATCCACCCTTCTATCCTTGATAAGTTCTACAAAATCAGTTGAGTCTTTTATAAAAGATTCCGTGTTACCAACGAGGGGCTTCAGGAGCTTAGCTACATACTTAGCTAATTCATAGGTAGGGGAACCAATGGTGTTAACAATTGGTCTAAGAGGGACCCCTTCCTTATGGATCTTTGGTAAACCATAGATTCTGGGAATAACCTCACAGGAGGGAATCAGCTTCTTTTTTATTTTATCCTCTAGGTTGGTTTCCATGATGGCCTTCTTGACTTGTCTTATCACCTTAGGAATAGGGTTGGAGTTGACCCTTATATAACTTCCACAACTCAAATGTTCATTCATTTTTTGAATGTAATCTTCTTTGTTTAACACCACGGTTGCTCCACCTTTATCAGCTTTTAGAACAACTATTTTATCATTATTTCTGAGAGATCTTAGGGCCTCACATCCTTCCTTATTTAGGTTACTCTTCGGGCATCTAGAATTTAACATGGCTATGGAACATTCCTGTCTCAGTATCTCCCTGTCGTTTGATGAAAGCCCTTGGGTCCCATTCTCAATGTTGCAAATAATGCTTTCAAAAGGACTGTTCTTCGGGGAGGCTGCAAATCCCAGTCCTTTGCTCAAAATTTTGATCTCTTCAGGATTAAGAATTATGGATGAGAGGTTCACAACCCTCTTGTCATGCTTGCTTGGAATACTGGGGTTATTATCATTATTAATAATTCCATGGTTTGTGGGTAGCCTGGCTGGAGCCACTGCTGCTGGAGGGACAGCGTAGGGATAACCTTTGTTTTTCTTTAACTTCATATAACCATTCACTATACAAGGTAGACTTACAAATAGAATAAATAGATTATAAACTTATTAATTATAGTATATACATCCTATAGCAATTTTTGTTCATTTTCTCTAATTCAAATTACAAGAATATGATTGTTATTTCATTTAGAGAGAATACTTTAGTCGATATTGTATTAAATAGGAATATAGAATAATGCTCTTCTATCCATTTTCTACATTCATTCGTGTCATTACTAGTATTTCATCCCTCAATAGATGATATTTTTTAATTATATTTTTCAATCCCCCTAAATCCAATAACTTATTAAAATTATAACTTATTTATACAAGAACATAATTCTCAGATTCATAACTTAGACCTTCATGCAAAATATATTAGGAACATAACATCTAATCTGCCATCTCAACTATCAAATCTATCACATTTTTCACAAATCTTTAATAATAACAGTACACACTAAGCTCATACATCCTTTATACTCTAAAATCCCTACTAATTGAATATCAGAAAAATATAGTAATTAAAATAGAAATGTTGTCTAACCATAATAGATTCCTTAGGGATTATTAAGGAACTACGCATGTTCCACCAACAATGAACTGCCTCGGTTAGTCCGCCCCAAGTTAAGATCTCCTTTCCCTATAGAATTGGTGGCCTGGGTGCAAGCGATATGGAAAATGGCTGAAACCTAATATAATTTCTTCAATGTCTGGTTGAATTCCTCTAACTGCTTCAAGAGGTGTATTGGTCATCTAAGGTTAGTGTAACTATCTCATGAGTTTTTCCTCTTATCATCCCAACCCTTGTTATCAGGCACAAATCATATCATAGGCCTGTTTTCCTCTGTCGGGACTATAATCCCATAGGAATTATAAAGATCAACTATAGTTGCTTTAAAACAAGTGATAATGTGTTTAAAACACAATATACACAGTCGCTACCTTTTCCTTCCAAAAGAACCGAGCAACACTATCAGCACTAATTTTCCACAAGATTATGCTATATACAAAAGCACTATCGGCAATCGTTTTCAGCAAATTCACATGGAATAAAACAATAGCATAATGTTCCAACAACCCTGATGCGATAGTATGTGGACTATCAAAAATTTCTATCGGTGATTCCAACACTCCAATGCTAGGCTCCTCCCGTCCCGATCTGGCGATGGGATAACAATCACGGATCTGATAACCTTTCCACTCTCCTCTATAATGTTTTGGGTCTAGGCTGTTGGAGTTTTAGACTTCGGCAATTCCAAAGGTCCCAACCACTCCACTTGTGGTTCTTGTGATGCGATAATGATTCGGACCTGATACGGGTATGAACCAGATTCAATAATATTTTAAGTCTATAACTCTGCTGCGGCTAAGTATTTTCACGAATTCTCTGTGTAAAATAGAGTTTTCCGCTTGGAAGCTCAACAATGCATGTAAGAGGAAAACAGATGCGCCAATGTAAGGAAAAACACGTTAATAAGCTTAAAACCAATGTTAAAAGGAAAAACTGGTACAAATCATCATTAACACAGTTCAGAAGGAAAGAATCGCAACCAGATATACATACAAATTACAGTTAATAGAGAACCATAACATCAAATGCACAGAGAGGGTTTTTATTTAGATGATAATGCTTCCAGCTCCTCCCCCCTCAGAGCATCTCGTTATTTCGTTTTATAAATAATAGATAAGCCCTCTCGGTCCCTATCTCATACAAAAGCATGCCTTTTACATAGAGTGATTTAAAACAATCACGCATAAAAACTTATTATGGTTTATCCATAAGAAATTATTACAGAATGATTTTATTCTTAATTCTATCCCTATCTTAAACTAGAAAAGCATGGAAACTGCTGGATAAAGAACCACACTACTTTACCTGTAGATTTTGTTTTTGGATTTTGGAATAATTTTGAATATTTTCCCTCCAAGTCACATGCTCCTGCATCAGATTCCTGCGGACAAAATTCTTCATGGGCTCCTGTCCATGAGTTCATCTACAGAACTTCCCAGTTTCTAAGCATGTCTTCTGTAACCCAAGTAGCTTTAGTGGTTGGCTAATCCTTCCATTTTACCAAATACTGGAGTTTTTCTCGTCCCCCTGTTTTCTTAAACACCTTCTTGTCTAGAATTCTTTCTCGCTGCAATTCATTTGCTATGGGTAATTGTTTTACCCATTCAATCGGTTGGGTCTCTTGATCTTGTGTTGTATCATCTGTAGTTTCACCTTCATACTTGTACAGGTCTACAACATTAAAAATTGGTGATATTCCAACATCAAGGGGTAACTCAATCTCATAGGCATTTGCAGAAAATTTCCTCAACGCTCTGCATGGTCCAATTTTTTTTAACTTCAATTTGTTATACTCCCTCTTTGGAAACCTCTCCTTTCTAAGATGTGCTAAAACCAGATGTCCAACTTCAAAGTTCACATCTCTTCTTTTCATGTCTACTTTGGATTTGTACTTGATGTTGCTATCCTGAAGCTGTCGTTTCGCTTGTTCATGTATTGCTTGCATTTCTGAAGCAAACTCTTCACCCTCTGCACTTCTCGTCTCATCTTTTCCCAAGTTTCTTAACTCAGATACTCCTCTTGGATGCATTCCATAAATAATATGGAATGGAATCTGTCATGTACTCCTGTTAGGTGAGTCATTATATACATATTCAGCTTGTGCCAATACTTGATCCCACTGCTTTAGATGTTCTGTAGTAAGGCTCCCTAAAAGATTGCCCAAACTCTTGTTCACAACTTCAGTCTGTCCATCAGTTTGTGGATGATAGGCAGAATTGAAACTTAATTTAGTTCCAAATTTCTTCCATAATGTTCTCCAGAAATGTCCAACAAATTTGGAATCCTTGTCTGAGACAATACTCTTAGGCAACCCATGCAATCTTACAACCTCCTTAAAAAACAAATCAGCAATGCGAGAAGCATCACTAGTCTTTTAACATGGAATAAAGTGTTCCATATTTAAAAATCTGTCCATTACAACAAAAATTGAATCATTACCTCTTTGATTCTTTGGTAAGCCCAAAACAAAATCCATACTTACCATATCCCAAGGCTTATCTGGAATTGGTAATGGGACATACAAACCTGTGTTTTGGATCCTTCCCTTTGCATATTGACATATTTTTACAAGTTCTCACATACATTTCCACATCAGATCTCATTTTTGGCCAGAAATAAAATTTGTTCAACTGTTCAAAAGTCTTCTCTACAGCAAAATGTCCTACAAGTCCTCAACTATGTTTCTCTTTGATTAAGTTCTCCCTCATAGAATAGTTTGGTATGCACAACTGATTTTTCTTAAACAACAGTCCATCTTGTAAGAAGTAATCCAACCATCTAATCCTATCCATCAAAACAATATTTTTACAAGCTTCAAATGCCTCTTTAAAATCCTATTTCATACAATTCTTTAATAAAATCAAAACCCACACTTGGATTTGACTCTCTTGAAATAATACATTCCTCCTACTTAAGGCATCTGCAACTTTGTTTGATTGGCCATTTATATGCTTCAAAACAAAATGGAAAACTTGAAGATACTCTACCCTTTTGGCATGTTTCTGGCTAAGATTTGGTTGCTGCATAATATACTGTAGTGCATGATTATATGAGTAAAGGATAAATTCTTTTGACATTAGATAATGCCTCCATTTCTTTAATGATTATACAACTGCGTAGAACTCCTTATCATAAGAAGATTGCTTCTTTTTGGAATCATTTAACTTTTCACTAAAGTAGGCTATAGGTCTATATTCTTGGCTTAAAACACCTCCAATTTCTTCTCCGTTGGCATCACACTTCACTTGGAAAGGCTTACTAAAATCAGGTAGAACCAAAATAGGCTTTATGGTCTCAATAATAGGTGCATTGATATTGCTAAAATTATTAATGAATTTTATATAAAAGATACCAAGACCATGAAAACTTCTTACCTAAAAAACATTTTTAGGTGAAGGCCACTCCATGATTGCCTTGATCTTCTCTGGATCCATCTTCAGCCCTTCACCAGAAATAACAAAACCCAAGTACTCTAGATCTTCTTTCATGAATGAACACTTCCTCAAATTCAGCAATAATTTCTCCTATTGTAGCCTTTGTAACACATAATTCAGATGCCTCATGTGCTCCTCCTTAAACCTGTTGTAAACTAATATATCATCTAGATATACTATTACAAATTTACCAATAAAATCTTTAAAAACTTCATTCATGAGTCTCATAAACGTACTTGGTGCATTTGACAACCCAAAAGGAATTACTGTCCATTCATACAATTCCTCATTTGTCTTAAAAGTGGTTTTCCACTCATCCCCTTCTCTTATCCTTATTTGATGATACTCACTTTTAAGATCTACTTTTGAAAAATACTTTGGTCCACTCAAGCAATCCATTAAATCTTCAAGTCTAGGTAAAGGAAATTTGTACCTGATTGTGATTTTATTAATGGCTCTTGAATCTGTACACATTCTCCAGCCTCCATCTTTCTTTGAACTCAACACTATTGGCACTGTAGAAGGAATCAAGCTTTCTTTGATCAGTACTTTGTCAAGCAATTCTTGCACCTACTTCCTAACCTCTTCATTTTCTATAGGATTTATTCTATAAGCTTCTTTGCTAGGTAGCCTTGCTCTAGGAATCAAATCTATATGATGGCTAATTCTTCTAATGGGTGGCAATTCATTTGGAAAATCATCAATAATAATATCACAATATTTCTCCAACATTTCTTGAATTTCAATGGGTACATCAGAAATTTTAGTAGAAGCCACTGTTACCTTGGGCTTGCAAATTACAGCAAAATTTATCTCATTCTCTTCAATCTGCTTCAAGTATTCCTTTCCTCCTAATAACAGAGTTTTTGGATCAGTCTTCTTTTCTGCAACATCTTCTTCTTGCAGAGGCAGCAACGTATGATTGACACCATCCTTTCCAAACTTGTAGGTGTTTCTTTTCCCATCATGCATGGCTCCTTTGTCATATTTCCAAGGTCTTCCAAGCAATATGTGACACACATCCATTGGCATCACATCACATACAATTTTATCTTTATACTTGCCCACCTGAAATTCCACTTCACACTGTTAATTTACTAACAGTTGATGTCCCTTTTGTAACCATGACACCTTGTAAGGTGTTGGATGTTTCATTGTCTTCAGCTTCAATTTCTCCACTACTTCTATAGAGACCAAATTATTAGTGCTGCAACTATAGAATTGGTGGCCTGGGTGATGGCGATATGGACAAACGACCGAAACCTGATATAATTTCTTCAATGTCTGGCTGAATTTCTCTAACTACTTCAAGAGGTGTATCAATAATCTAACATTAGATTGACTGTCTCATGAGTTATTCCTCTTATCACCCCAACCCTTGTTATCACACACAAATCATATCATAGGCCTGTTTTCCTCTATCGAGACTATAATCCCATAGGAATTATAAAGACACACTATCGTTGCTTTAAAACAAGTGATAATGTGTTTAAAACACAATATACACAGTCACGGCTTTTTCATTCCAAAGGAACTAAGCAACACTATAGGCACTGATTTTCCATGAGATTGTGCTATATGCAAAAGCACTATCGGCAATCGCTATCGGCAAACTCACATGGAACGGAACAATAGCATAATGTTCCAATAACCCTAATGCAATAGTACATGGACTATCAAAAATTGCTATCGATGATTCCAACACTCCAATGCTAGGCTCCTCTCGTCCTGATCTGGCGATGCGATAACAATCACGGACCCAATAACCTTTCCACTCTCCTCTATAATGTTCCGGGTCGAGGTTGTTGAAGTTTTAGACTTTGGAAGTTCCAAAGGTCCCTACCACTCCACTTGTAGCTCTTGTGATGCGATAATGGTTCAGATCCAATACAGGTATGAACCAGATTCAATAATATTTCAAGTTCAGAACTCTACTGCGGCTAAGTATTTTCACGAATTCTCTATGTAAAACAGAGTTTTCGGCTTGGAAGCTCAACAATGCATGTAAGAGGAAAACAGATGTGCCGATGTAAGGGAAAACACGTTAATAATCTTAAAACCAATGTTAAAAGGAAAAAATGGTACAAATCATCATTAACAACGTTCAGAAGGAACGAATCGCAACCAGATATACATGCAAATTATAGTTAATAGAGAACCATAACATCAGATGCATAGAAAGGGTTTTTATTTAGATGATAATGCTTCCGGCTCCTCCCCCAAAGCATCCCGTTATTTCATTTTATAAATAATAGATAATCCCTCTCGGTCCTTGTCTCATACAAAAGCATGCCTTTTACATAGAGTGATTTAAAGCAATCATGCATAAAAACTTGTTATCACTTATCCATAAACGATTATTACAGAATGATTTTATTCTTAATTCCCTATCTTAAACTAGAAAAGCATGGAAACTATTGGCTAAAGGACCCCACTCCTTTTCCTGTAGATTTTTTTTTGGATTTTTGGAATTAGTTTGAAGATTTTCCCTCCAAGTCACATGCTCCTGCATCAAGAATCAACAACGTCTTTGATTCATAGGGAATTTTCTTTATAAATTTCTTCCTAGTAGATTTTTAGTAGTGTCCCACTTTAAGGTCTACTAGCCTTTTTACCTAGGCCATTTTGTTTTTTTTTTTGTTTAAATGTTATTTTTTTCCTTTAAAGTATGTCTTTCTCTACCGCAGTGCTTTATTCCACCCTACTTCATATTTATCTCCAACTAAGTGATTAACATAATCTCTCTCCCATTATGTTATTTTTATTTATTTTAATTATTTCCTCCTAGGGATTTTCAGGAGACTTTTAAGGAAGGTCCATTATGTGGACTTAACCACCACAACTTTTTCTAAGATGGAAAGGAGTCTTCTACTCTAGTGATTTTTCTTGAATAATTCTGATAAATTTATTTATCAGGGTAGTTGATTAAAATAATAATTACATCAACGCATAAGTATAGTTCAATTTCTAAAAATAGTAACTGTTCAAAAGCAAAGACATAGGGGTTTTACATTTTCATCTTCTCTCCTACTAACTCTAGTAAATTATTTAGATAACATGCACTCTTATGTTGGATTCCTTATATTTATGTGCATGTATTTTTCCCTATAAAGGATGTTTCAAACCAATAATTGGATAATTTTACTTGAAAATATGGGTTTTAGCTTAAGTCCTAGTGGGGGGATTATCTCATGTCCTTCCATTGTGGCCATGAAGGTGGAGCTCTTAGTCTAACATGAGGTGATAATTTCCCACAACCCATTCACAAATCCAAGGGGTAAAGCATTGTCTCCCACTTCTTCCCATGATTTTAATTTTTTCGAAGCATCATTGGCACCACTTGAACCTATTTTTAGGCTTACCCAATAGAATTTTAGGTTAGGAATAGCCCTTCTGTGTTGACTTGGGATATTGAATCTGTGGATTTAGAAAAGGTGTACATATTGGAATATCATCACAACTTATCAAACACTTTAGAGGGCGAGGAATGAGATATTACGAGCATTCATTAATAATTTATATGTTGGATACTAATATTCAAGGTCGTGCCTTTATTTGCAACTCCTATACTAATACACCTCATCATACACTATTTTCTCTTATAAATATATGCCTCTAGACACTTCTTCATTAATCAAATCATTCCTCAATATAAGTAGTTGGATTTGATAACATAGTTGTTCACTTCCATAAATATTCTTGGCATGATTATTTAGTCTCATTAAGGGCTTTGATATCACCTTATCCTAAATATCTACATGATATATGGGTGATAGCCTAGTTAAATGTGGGACAAGTTGTGTCCTACTATTAATGAGATTTTAGGTATTTGTTCCATTTGACTAATGTTGGGCCTACACTACTAGCTTATATAGAGAGGAATGAGAGGAAAGTTTCCAAGAAGGACATATGATTAGGATGCACCTTGTGAGATCAAAAAAATGGGAGGAGGAATTCATGTCACTAGAAATCCAAGGACATGAGGATGATGTCAGCAAGAAGGTATAGGGAAAACATCTATGAGTGGTACTAGAACCAGGAAGGGAAATAGAAGATGCTTCGCACATTATAAGGCTCAAAACATGAGGATCTTGTTAGTCATACATATGGTCCTTCAAGTGGTGGGAGATAATTAAGGGGAAGTTAGGGCAATAGTCACAAAAAGAGAACATTGCTTGAGCAATACGATAGCCAAACCCTTGCCAAACATACATGTGGATATTTGGTATTAATATAATCATTTTTTAGTGAGAAGGTTTTCCCCAAGCTCAAGAATTATTTGGTTCATATGTATGGGTAGTTTTTAGGATATCAAAGTTAGAGCATCAGGGAGTAACCATTCGAAAAAATAGAGGACCATTATACAACATGAGCATCATGAACCATTCACATGGATGGCTAGTAAGGAATCAAATAAATGGGCTCATTGGAGGATTATTGATGCATGCAAGGTGAATAATCTAATAATAGACTATGCCATCCATACACATGGACAGTTAAAGAAAATTCATAGTTAAAGGAATTTGAAGATCAAGAGCTAGGTAATAATTGAATGTGTGATAGTAAAATATTTGTTGACTCTCCATGTGGATGGTTGGTGAAGAATTGATAGGAGGTGATGGAAAATTATGCATGTTTCTAGAGAGGTTAACCATAGGAAAAACATTAGACCAAACATGGATGAATTTTGGTGCATTAGAAGATTGAGAGATGAGATACTTTAGAAGTACAAAAGGAAAGGTCTACAAACTAGGAATGGAAACTAGACTGATATAGGGATGATTGATAGAGTAATGAATCAAAAGGTAGAGTGATTGACAACCGACATTGCTTTTTCTTCAAAGTTCTTAGAGTTGGGAAAACACAAAAAATATGGAACAAGTATAGAGGGAAACATTGCATATGAAATGTTAGGAGCTTACTAGTATATTCAAAAATCAAATCATAATAAAAAAATTAAAACTAGTACCAAGAAAATGTATAAAAGTCACATTTTCTAAGGTTTGGTAAGGCTTAAACAATATCCTTTGACAACATTCACCTTACGTAATAGTTAATATTTCATTATTGAAAACTATATATATGTATATGAATTTCTAGAACTATATATATACACCTTTTGGTAACAATGTAAAAGATCAAGCATAAAAATGGCACCTAGGGTTTAGCCTCAAAACTAAAACAATTGAATTAATTCACTTCTTTTATCAATTCACACACACACACACATATAAGAGTACATTAATTCAATTGATTTAGTTATGAGGCTACACCCCAAGTGTCATTCTTTATGCATTAATTCTTACATGGATACTAAGGTATATGGAAGAGGGAGGAAAGAAACTAAAGATAAATTACGAGCAAGCAAACCTAGAGACTTGATTGAAATATTACAAAATTTTAAGGAAATGGTATTATTAATATGTAGATGACCACAATAATAGATTCCTTAGTAAGAATGAGAATAAATGTACCAAGTGAAAGTAATTACACATGAGAGCTTGTCAAGACATTAAATTTCCTATTTATTCAAATACCTCTTGCACTACTAGAATTGATGGTACCACATCTATATTAAATTGATTTATTTATTTAAAGATGAGAAGGAGATACATGATCGTGTCAATTAAATGAAAGGGAACAAGAAGAGTTTTCAATAGATCAAAGTTTAAATAAATATTTCATAAATAGCATAATTGTTATATCCTCAATGATACAAAGTATATAAATTATGGGATATCTGATAAAGAACATAGAATTTCTTATTAGAATAATTTTGAATGACCATGGAAAGTATCTTCTACCATTTCAATCAACATGTTTTTAAGGTTACTAAATAATATGGAATTTTAATGATTGATATACTTCACCAATGAATAGCTAAGAGTTTTCACATATTATCACAACTATTATGAGACTAATTTTCAGGGGTCTGAGGAAAGGTGAAATTTCAAATCCCTAAGTAATATAACTTTCTGCAACATACTCTTTAGGTTAGGATACACGTGATGAGAATAGCTACTGAGAAATATATATTGTGATAAATATTCAACTCGTGAAAATACTATGGGTGCCAATGATGCATAAGATAACAAAAAAGAAAAAAAACAACTAGGCAATTATCTTTTCTAGTTCATTGGTAGAAGCCATAGGAAAGGCTCAAACAATTGCTCCCATAAAGCCCCTATTATTTTACACATTTTCTTATGTATCAGATCTAGCTTGTGTCTTCAACACATGTTTGGGAATTTATTGGTCTTGGTCTCCAAAGTAGCTTATAGTTCATCTCTATTTCAAGGATTTGTGGTAGAATAAGTACAAATATTAGTTTCTCATAATTTGTGATGAATTCTTCAACCCACTATAAGAAATTATCCTTTTTAAACCATACTCAAGTCTACATTTTGAGGCCATATAAGTATTGAAGAACATTGAATATTTCTAATTAAATGAGTACTCCAATTACATCAAGATATATTGTGTTATGTAGTAACCCCATACCATGCTAGCATATGTGCCAAACATGGCACC